>JBCEWC010000807.1:0-49135 GCA_038996855.1 Solanum aculeatissimum | reverse complement strand
AATGGTTTGCCCTTAGTCCCTAATTCCCGTTATTTAATGTTGAATGTACTTTCGCGACCGATGAAGTGTGATGACAAATTTGAGAGGCTTGTTTGGGGTTCCTACGGGTTTCTCATTCTCCATGTCACGTCTAGGCCCTTGGCTTGGTTCGTGACAGTGGGTTGAGGCTATTGCACTGCCTGAAAATGAGAGTAAAAATTTTGTAAGCTTTCTATGGCTTAAAAGCTTCTCTAGATTTTGGACACCTAGAACTATCATCTGGGATGGGGGTTCCCACTTCTACAATTAGATTTTTCAAGATTTGTTGACCAAGTGTAGAGTGCGGAAGTATAAGGTGGAAATGCCATATCACTCGCAAACAAGTGGGAAAGTTGAGGTCTCAAATAGAGAGATCCAATAAATTTTGGCCAAGAAAATCAATGCTACCAGAATAGATTGGGCCCAAAAATTAGATGATGCGCTGTGGGCCTATCAGACAGCTTACAAAATGCCAATTAGTATCTTCCAATACTAGTTGGTGTTTGGCAAAGACTATCATTTGCTTGTGGAGTTGGAACACAAGACACGCTATGCTCTAAAGAAGTTGAATCTGATTTGGAGTGATGCATCAAGCCTGATACTTGACCAACTCAATGAGTTAGATGAATTTCACCTTCGTGCTTATGAGAGTGCAACACTTCACAAGGAATGGATTAAGTTTTATCATGACAAACATATTGCATAAAAGAGTTTCAGTGTTGGTGATAGGGTGTTGTTATACAACTCCAGGTTGAGGCTTTTCCCAGGTAAACTGAAATCCAAGTGGTCAAGACCCTTCAAAATTGCAAAAGTGTACCCCCATGGTGTAGTGGAACTGAAGGCCAATGATGGGCATAGATTCAAATTCAATGGACAAAGGGTGAAACAATACTTTGGGACCCCAGGTGAAATATGTGTAGTGGAGGAATTACAGCTTGACGAAGTCTGAGTAGTTAAGGTGACTGCGTCGTGCCACGACGTTAAATTAGGTGCTTCATGGGAGGAAAACCATGCATTGTCTTTTATATTTCCTACTTAGTCTATGCCAGAAAAACAAAAAAACTATTTTGATAATGTGTTGTTGGTTATGTAATTGTAGGTGTGTATAGGTGTTGGACTAGTCTAACATGGATATAAGCAAGGTGATTGATGTAGTATGGAACTAGGTTGGACGAAATTGAGAAAGAGGAGCATCACAATCATTGGCACAACCCGTGTAACACCTCATGGACCGTTCAACGACCCGTGGAACCATGACCTGGAAAAGGTGCCAAGGATAAGTACACGGACCATGGATACTACTACGAACCGTAAGAAGTCATATGGACCAGGTAAGTTTTTATGGCTCATTTTTTGTCTAAAGTTTTATCATATGGATGGTTCAACGGACCGTGGAACCCTTCATGGACCGTGTACCCAACCATACAAAGGGAGATAGGCTAACCCGGTTTCACTCAGATCAAAAAGCCCTTATTTTGACTTTAATCAACCCCAATTCTCATTCTTTCCCCTTTTCTCACTTTCTTACGCCTCCTACTCTCTAATCCATAAAATAATTTCTCCCAAACCACGATTATGAGGTCCATTTCACGGATGATAACACAAATCTCATCTTGGGTCTAAGGTGTTCAAGTGCTTTTTCATACCCACATTGTCCATAAATTAGTAAGTCTTCATCGTTCTTCTTTTTAGTGTGGGTTTAGTGTGCATATGCCTAATCTTATTGGAAATTTCTTGTGTGGTAGTTTAGAATGTGAAATTACATTATGAGTTGTGGTCAGTGTTGCTTTATGAAGTTGAAAACCACCATTGATGAGTCCTTGAAGCTTTGTTAATGGGGTTTGTTGATTTTGGTGCTTATTTATAATATATCCATGTAAACATGCATTGTGATGGTGATTTTGTTTTTTGGACCACGATTGAGTAGCCTAAAGTGCACAATGTTGTCGTTTTCTAGGTTGATTATTGAAGTTTTATCGAGAGGTGTCACCACGACACCCTTCATGGTTTGTGGGAAATTTCACGAGTCATGCAAGGGTTTGTGATGGACCCCTTGGTCATTTTACTATAGTGGGACCTTTTATGGTAACCTTAATGGTCTGTGGAGTTGTTCACGACCCGTGCAAGGGTTTCATCCATGAGACTCTTCTTGAGAATTACCAAGTCCCCCTCCATAGCCCCCAAATGGTCCATGCAACGTTACACGACCTAAGATGGGGTCCTGTCTAGATGCACCCCATTTGTAATATGACCAAGTCTGATTTCACGGGACCTTATACGGTCTGTGTAACCTTACACGACACATTATGGGGTCCCTTCCAAGTGCCCTTAGTAACTAAATTTTGTTGTTTTCACCTGGTTTGATTGTGATTAAGTTCCCACTCCTTAATATAATGCAATTTCCCTATGATAGACCGAGTGACGCAACTCTTAAGGGTTTTTATCACTTTAATGGAAAAGGGAAAGGATAAGTACCTATCATTGCATCATTTTGCAAGTCTAGAATATTCTAACCGTTGGACTTTATTTTTGTGGCTTACAGGTACTATGGGACCCTACCAAAAGTCAGCTCAACCTAGGGAGGAGCCTGATTCATGCCTTCATGATTCTCTGACAGTGTCCTCTAGCCACTAAATGAGAGGGGCTCAGGTGATGACTCCTCCAAAGGGTCTGAGGTTCGATATATGGGCAATGCCTCCCCTCACTCTCTTTGCACTATGAGGGCTCGTGCAGCGAGCCAAGTTATAGCCCCTCAATCTGATGAAAGGGTCCTTTCTGATGAAGGTGAGGAGGAAGATATTGCCCAAGAGAAGGAGCAAGAAAAGTAGGAAAAGATCCTAGAGGATGCCAAAGGAAATGAAGGTGGATAATTCGAGGAAGTCTACCTCCAGGATAATGATGAAAAGGCCATGCACTTATCTATCACCCGAATAATTCATCTTGACATGACACGTTTGGTTATTGATTTTCTTAGAGCTAGATGGATAGTCTCAAGAGCCAAATAGATATTCACTCAGGGTCTAACCAAGGGCTTAGGGGACTACCAATGGAAGGTCATTATTCCTGAGGTTAGAGTGATGATATATCATTTAGACAAGGCACAAGATATTAAGGCTTTGTTCGAGTTTCACCAATTTATGCAGATGGCACAAGTACTCGGGTTTTATTGGCCTACAATTATTCAAGAGGTTTATGCATGCTATGTTACCTGTTTGTTAAAGTTTTGTGGCTGGTGGGAGTTCCAAAAAATTAAATAAGCAACTTTCCCTCAATGTGCCTCCGCTTAATCATGTGGAAAAGCAAGGTGTTCAGGTGGACATCTCTGAAGAAACTATCAATAGGTTTCTTTATGGTCCAGATTGCATGGCCCCGCAGGATGACTTATATACAAGGAGGCACCAGTACGTCAATGAGGAGGAAAGGATGTCAAACTCTACCTCTAGAGTTGTTATGTTAACATGGATAGCGGAGAAAATAGCTCTATAAGGTGTTGATGCAGCTTGGGTCACGGACCCCAGAGTATTAATTGCTAAATCCTCTCTCACATATGTTGCTATGTTCTAGTGGACAGTGGTTCTTGTAAGCCTAAGGACCATAGGAAATGAATACACGTTTCAATCGTCGTAGGCTTCCATAGTAGCTTTCCTTATGGCTCTGTATGAGGTGAATGTGGCTTGTATCTTTGCAACAGAGATGCGGGATCGAGCACTAAATGATAAAGTTGGGTTACCCTTCCCATGCTTTATTAGGAGTTCATGCCTGTAGGCTCTTGACTAAACCACCTAGTATGTTGACCAAAAGATCTACCAAAAAAAGGTTGCCAACATTGCTTTGATTAAAGATATTAACAACCCGCTCTACAGAACGAGAGTAAATAGGCTAGGGGTCCAATTATATTTCCCCAGGCAGCGCCATAGTAACCCCTACTATTTGAAGGGTTTGCTGCTACCCCACATCCAAGAAAGGCGTCTGAGCAGCCTGAGGACAGTAACGCACCACCTCCTATGCAGTAAGGGACAGGAATGTATGTAAATGTCCTGTAAAGGGTGATGACTCCTCCAAAGGGTCTGAGGTTCGATATATGGGCAATGCCTCCCCTCACTCTCTTTGCACTATGAGGGCTCGTGCAGCGAGCCAAGTTATAGCCCCTCAATCTGATGAAAGGGTCCTTTCTGATGAAGGTGAGGAGGAAGATATTGCCCAAGAGAAGGAGCAAGAAAAGTAGGAAAAGATCCTAGAGGATGCCAAAGGAAATGAAGGTGGATAATTCGAGGAAGTCTACCTCCAGGATAATGATGAAAAGGCCATGCACTTATCTATCACCCGAATAATTCATCTTGACATGACACGTTTGGTTATTGATTTTCTTAGAGCTAGATGGATAGTCTCAAGAGCCAAATAGATATTCACTCAGGGTCTAACCAAGGGCTTAGGGGACTACCAATGGAAGGTCATTATTCCTGAGGTTAGAGTGATGATATATCATTTAGACAAGGCACAAGATATTAAGGCTTTGTTCGAGTTTCACCAATTTATGCAGATGGCACAAGTACTCGGGTTTTATTGGCCTACAATTATTCAAGAGGTTTATGCATGCTATGTTACCTGTTTGTTAAAGTTTTGTGGCTGGTGGGAGTTCCAAAAAATTAAATAAGCAACTTTCCCTCAATGTGCCTCCGCTTAATCATGTGGAAAAGCAAGGTGTTCAGGTGGACATCTCTGAAGAAACTATCAATAGGTTTCTTTATGGTCCAGATTGCATGGCCCCGCAGGATGACTTATATACAAGGAGGCACCAGTACGTCAATGAGGAGGAAAGGATGTCAAACTCTACCTCTAGAGTTGTTATGTTAACATGGATAGCGGAGAAAATAGCTCTATAAGGTGTTGATGCAGCTTGGGTCACGGACCCCAGAGTATTAATTGCTAAATCCTCTCTCACATATGTTGCTATGTTCTAGTGGACAGTGGTTCTTGTAAGCCTAAGGACCATAGGAAATGAATACACGTTTCAATCGTCGTAGGCTTCCATAGTAGCTTTCCTTATGGCTCTGTATGAGGTGAATGTGGCTTGTATCTTTGCAACAGAGATGCGGGATCGAGCACTAAATGATAAAGTTGGGTTACCCTTCCCATGCTTTATTAGGAGTTCATGCCTGTAGGCTCTTGACTAAACCACCTAGTATGTTGACCAAAAGATCTACCAAAAAAAGGTTGCCAACATTGCTTTGATTAAAGATATTAACAACCCGCTCTACAGAACGAGAGTAAATAGGCTAGGGGTCCAATTATATTTCCCCAGGCAGCGCCATAGTAACCCCTACTATTTGAAGGGTTTGCTGCTACCCCACATCCAAGAAAGGCGTCTGAGCAGCCTGAGGATAGTAACGCACCACCTCCTATGCAGTAAGGGACAGGAATGTATGTAAATGTCCTGTATGAATTTCTCTCTAGATTAGTGGTGGACCAAAGGCAAAAAGGGGCTATTTTGGATCACGTGATTGAGCGTATGCTTAAGGTGGTCCATTCCTATTACAACAAGCTGAGGAGCGTCTTCAATCTAATCTTAGGGGATGGATAGCTACCCTCTAGAATCGGGTCGACTGTTTTGCGGTGTATTTCAACAATCGGTTTTAGAGTCTGATGAGCTTAGAGGCAAACTCTATTTTGAACAAGATTGTAGAAATGAAAGATCAAATAGCCAGTTGAATGCCCGATACACTTACACTACCCCACTTGTGCTGACTAAGTTATTGATGCAGCTCTTCAGTGCCCCTACTGTTGCAATACAAAATGTGAAAACAAGATAAAATGCAAAATCGAAAAACAAGAAAGTAAAGATAGATAAATAGACACAAAAAGAGGAAATAAAGAGAAATGAAAAGGTATATTAAACCTTAAGACATCAGTCTATTAATCCTACCATAGGACCTACCTCTTATGAAGACCTCAAGGAAATTCAATTTACAAGCAACCCCTATTTTTAAACAAGGTTCAACCAAAGCTTCTACCAAGCTCTCAAACTCACACAAGGAGTATTGTTCATCAATATTCAAAAATAGTCTACCTAGAAATGAGCAACTATGAGCTATTTATAGTCATAGGTGAATTATTAAAAAATAGCCAAAATTGACAAAATGATGGTCGAATAGACCGTTGCCATTTACATTCGGCAGATCGCTAAATGACCTTTCCATCACCAAAAGATCATGCCTTTGAATCTTGGAATTTTTGGAATATTAAGCAGTCTCCTAGGTCATCGCCGAATTAGTTCGGTGGATCACCGATTCACTACCCCATCGCCGAATATGACAGATTCTCTCTTGCTTCGCCTTAATCTCTATGAGTTATCTTCAAGGCGTAGAATACTTCCTTTGGACCCAATACAAGCTGAAGGACCTCCTACTTCATAAATAGCCTTTACACCCTTTGAAGTTCTTGAGCTTGGCTTCGATTGAATGGCCTCGACACGATCTGCAAATGGAGTGGTGGCATCTACTGTATTACTTGGATTTATTTAATGGGTTGTTGACTGTTTTATTTGGTGGAATTGAATTTCAAGCAAATGGCAGTGATGTTTTGTTATTAGAAAGGGATGCCAATTGTTATTAGCCTTTGTGTCTTTTGTTATTGGATCTATCTTGTTAGTACTTGTTCTTGTTCTTAAACTGTTGATGTAGTGATGCTTGTTCTTAATAGTCCAACTTTAATTTAGTTGTTTTCACTTTTCATAGCTTTTTGTTTATGAATTATGAGGAGAAGTTTAGGGACTCCTAAGTTGTGGAAGTTGGGTTGCAAGTTGCAAGTTGCAAATTGCTATAACTGAGTAACTTGTTATATCTGCTACAGTTGATGCTTTTTGCACGTTGGGTTGTTGTTAACTTGTTATATATTGCTAAGTAGTGAAAGAAGTGGGAAAAAATTAATATGTTCTCCAGTCCCCTGTTTTGGTTAGTCGTATCTGTAATTTTGTATGCCCTAATATAACTGACATAAAAAAGTGCAAGAAATGTTATTCAAATCAAAAAAATAAATCGAACCGAAATTACAAAAGTTGAACTGAACCGAATTTATTTCAGATCAATTCATATTTTTCTCAAATTGAAAATCAAAAAATCAAATCGAATTTCACAAACCGAACCGACCTAATGCCCAGTCCTAACAATGAATGATGTTGGATTTAGCATGTGCACGTAATGATAGAAATATTTATTAAGTCATTATGTGAATATTTCCTCTATTTACTTTTACTTGTCACTATTTCGCTTTTAGAGGTCAACTTGACTAAATTTTAAAACTAAATTTAATATTTGAAATCTAAAAATTACATGATTGAAAACTACACGAAAAATATTGTAAGTTGCAATCCTTCTCATATTAATATGATGAAAAAACACATCTTAAAATATTGATCAAAGTTCATATGATTTGACCTCGATAAGTGAAATGGTGATAAGTAAAAGTGAACGGAAGAAGTATATGCTATGTGGGAAAATGTAAGAATAGCCATGTATTATTATTTTTTATTTAATAAATACGTAATCTTTCAATATATATATAATATAATTAAATAAATATGATATACAATATAAAAAATATACTAAATAGATTTTTTAAGTTGGGGTATTATAGTAATTTAACATTCAAGTTTGGGAGTTCATACTTATAAGATAGTATAGACCCTTCAAAAAAATCACAATATTTCGAAAAATTCACAACTCATTAAAAAAGTCACAACCTTTCAAAAAAGTCATAATCATTCGATGTGAAAAATTATTTGATTTCAATATAATATAATATAATTAAATAAATATAATATAAGATATATAAAAATATACTTAATTGATTTTTAAGTTGGGGGTATTATAGTAATTTAACATTCAAGTTAAGGAGTTCAAACACTATTGAAAAAAATAATAATATAGGGTTGTGACTTTTTTGAAGGGTTGTGACTTTTTCGAATGTTTGTGACTTTTTCAAATGGTTGTGACTTTTTCGAAGAGTTGTGACTTTTCCGAAGGGTAGTGACTTTTTCGAAGAGGTGACTTTTCCGAAGGGTTGTGACTTTTTCAAAAAATTGTGACTTTTACAAAGAGTTGTTACCTTTTCAAATAGTTGTGACATTTCCAAAGCATTGAGACTACCTTGAAAAATTGTGACTTTTTCGAAAAGTTATGACTTTTTTGAATGATTGTAACTTTTTCAAAAGGTTGTGACTTTTTTGAAGAGTTGTAACTTCTCCAAGGGGTTATGAATTTTTCGAAAAATTATTATTTTTACGAAGAGTTTTGACTTTTTTGAATGGTTGTAACTTTTCCAAAGGGTTGTGTCTTTTTTGAAAAATGGTGACTTTTTTGAATGGTTATGACTTTTTCAAAGGGTTGTATCTTTTTCGAAGGGTTGTAACTATTTTAAAAAATTGTGACTTTTTTCGAAGAGGTGTGACTTTTTCGAATGGTTGTAACTTTTTCGAAGGGTTGAGATTTTTTCGAAGGGTTAGTGACTTTTTCCAAGGATTGTAACTTTTTTGAATGGTTGTGACTTTTTTGTATAATTGTAATAGGCTAAAGTACTATTTAATCAGAAACGACATCTTTTGAGCTTTTTAACTTTTGTTGGAATATTTAATTAATTTAAAAAATATTGAATTATTTTAAGAAAATAAATAAATAAAAATTATGTAAGAGTATCACGTAAGCAGGCCTAATATTTTCATATATATATATATATATGATTGTATTGGATGTGGATTGTGGAGTTATTAACCTGCAATAACTTCTCCACTATCTCCCAACTTCTACATGTTGATGAAATTTTCCATAGTCACAATTAAAAAAAAAAAATTATACAACAAAGAAACAACAAAATTCACTCAGTGTTATCAGATCCATAAGGTTATGCAGCTTCTTGGCTCGAACGGTGTTGTTCCTTCGTGGCGGAGGATATCCTTTCAAAAATGCTCTAAAAAGAGTAAGAGCTTGTGAAGGAGAAGTATAAGGCACTTCATGAGCTGCACCCCTAACTGTAGCAAATGTTAAATATGTAACATTTTTGCCTTTTCTTAGCCCTCCAAATGATTGACTCCATCCTCCAATCTGCAAATTAATCAACAAATTACAAAGCAGTAGCCTTATTACTCCTTCTCATCCCTTTTAAGTGAAATATTTCAGCCTTTTCTAAGCTTGACACCTACTTTAAAACCATCTTTTCCTATGTATGACAAAGTTTTATTGTAAACTAAGACTAATGCAAGTTCGATAGCAAAAAGATAGCGACTTGGTTTTGGTCATTACCTAGAACTTGCACGACCTGTTCCAGTTGAGCCTCTCTTTGAAATTACAATATTTGTTGTATGTTCAAAAAATGAAAACAGTGGATGTATTCACATACCTGCAAGCCATCATACCAAGGACCATATTTATCTAAAGCAACAAGCTTTAGATCTCTAGCAAGAAGTTTAGCAATTTTCCTAGTTTGAGTCAGGGGGATTTTGGTGTCTTGATCTCCACTGGAAAAACCAAAAACGCATAATCGTATTACAGAGTAGCAGTTATAACAAAATTTTAAGAAGTACCAAGACTAAATACATAGTTTATACGAGGGAAAAATCATCAAAAATACCCCTAAACTATTTAAAATGTGTTAGATTTTACCCTCAGCCACATACCCATTTACAAGGCATAATATAAAAAAACACTCAAATTTGGCCTCAACTAACAAGTAAGCACTCTAACTATCAGAGACACTAGATACCTCAATTTGGTCTCAACTAAACAATCCAACTTGTCCTCAAAGTATCTCGTGGACCTCCAACACTGACATGGCATATACTATAAATTTTTGGAGGTGTGTAGATGATCATTTTGAAGTTGGAGCGTTCAACTGACAGAGTAGCGACGAGTTGAAGTGCATGTTCAAAGCTGAAGTGTTTATTTGCTAGGTGAGGCCAAATTTGAATGTTTGTTTATATATTATGCCTTTTTACAATTGTTATGATAACTTCAAATGTAGTAATGAACTAACCTGTAAAGCAGAACTTGGATATTCTCTTTTAGGATATTTGACAATAGAGGTATAACATTTATAGCTAAATCACTTCTCTGATAGTGCAGCTGCCTGCAATTTTAACATACAGACTTGTTTAAATGTATGTTCTACCAAACAGTTTAAGCTTTTAAATAAGGAGATGAATACGCTTCAAAACGCAACAGGAAGTAAAAGGCAGAGAGAACTGACCTCAAACAAAAATCCCAGGCATATGGAAGGTGAGTGGTGTTGGCATGTAGTGCCTTTTGAACTTCTGGTTTATTAAGGTACAGATTTATCCTATCAGTAAGGCATGGATCAGCAATGTTTCGCACGTTCTGTCAAAGGAATAACTGCAACGAGTTACTTTCAACTGCGAAGAAAGTAAGGGAAAAGATTCAACTTTACACCTTTTCATGTATTGTGGCAAGTTTTTCAAGGACTCCTAGTTGTCCTGCTGCACCAGAAGATACACATATAGGCGCGAGCAGATCCCCCATATCTGTATCATTTCCCATCTCTTGATTAGTTTGTTCCCACACTTTCGAGCACTCGTTAGACATATTATTATGTATTGATTCCAACAACAATCTCGTTTCATTACAGATTGTTCTTTTCATAGTAAGCAGTTCATCAGAAATAGCACCATGTGACCATAGATATTCGGAAGACTTAACGCTTATTTCAAGATCCAGCAGTGGATTCCCCAGCTGCAAAATTCATTGGATTAACGAAGATTTGAATGTCAAACAATTAGTCAACAAATAGTTCTAGGGTAATGTGAACATTACTGCAATTGATTTAAGCTTGATTGGTTTAATATTGGGCTTTCTGTTGTAATCAAGCAGCAATACTGTAAGCTGTGGAATATAGTGACCTAAAAATACAAAAACAAAACATTAACGATACTTTGCAACCGAAAGAACAAAAGTTAACTATTGTTGCTCGAGCTCTTCAAAATTGTTGACATGTGTGTGTCAGATTCTCCAAATATGTACCAGTTTTGGAGGATCCGACATTTCTGTGACAACTTTTTGGGGAGTCTGAGCAACATAAAAGCTCAAATATGTTAAACCTGCATAACTTTCACCAGCTAAGAACAAGTCCGAGCTTCTATATTGTGGGAATTTCTCTAACCAGTTGAGGATAAATTGGAGATTCTCCTTTGCTATAAAAGATTAAAATGGTGCAAATCAGACATTTTTAAATTGCATTGAAGTACCAAATATTGTAAGCTGTTTCTGGAGAAGTACTGCAGTACCTGTTGCAACATCATCCCAATTGGTGTAGTCTGAACTTGTATTTGAGTATGAAAATCCTACACCAACCGGGGACTCAACATATAACATGTTTGATTCTGTTTCATGTTATTGCAAATCAAAATCAGTCATTGTTATCCAATTTTCGTGGTGATAAAATCTTTTCAATATGATAGTTCAAGATAATAACAAACCCGATTATAGTCCCAAAAGCGGGGTGTAGAGAGGGTAGAGTGTATCCAAACCTTACAACTACCTCAAAGAGGTAGAGAGATTATTTCCAAAAGACTTTCGGCTCGAGTAACGAACACTAGAGCAGCTAATAGAACAATACAAAAGTAAAGAGGACATTGATAATATAATAAGGAAAACATAACCTAACATATTACATACTAAAGAGGGGACAACAACAATGACCAACTAACATGATAACTCAAGCACAGTAAATAAAGATGTATTACAGAAGTCATAAGATAGGTCAACTACAAGACAATGGGGAAATAGACACAATCCTTCTTAGGAAATGAAATAACATTCAATCACCTATTAACTTTCTACTCTGAAAAACAAAAAAGAAACAACATTACCTAAATTCCAAGAATACTTGTTTTTCATTAGGCTCCCATCTTTCCCTGGCTGAAAAGGACCATGTTCCATAAAAGCACCAAACCCCACAGATGAACAACCAGGGCCTAAGATATTGAATTCAATCAAATTAATATCTTCTCAATTGATCAATTCTTTTAATAAAAATCAAGATCAAACTCTCCAAAAATGTTGTTATATTTGTGTCAAATCCAACACACACCTGTGGATATTTTTTGAAAAATCCAAAAAATAGAAAGAAGTGTATGTACCTCCATTGAGCCAGAGAGTAAGAGGAAGTGATGCTGCATTTTCTGAATCTGCTTCGACAAAGTAATAAAATAGAGCTCTGCCATATTGAGAATTTGTAACAATATAACCAGAGTGTTGTTTGAAGATAATATTTGGAGGCTGTCCAGGAAGAGAAGTTATGAGCTCAGAACTTGATTTCAAGTAGAAAAAAGAAGAAAAGATAGTGACGATACAGAACCATTTTGGAACCATTTTCCGATGGAAAACAAGAGTCAATTTGAGTGTGTCAACAGGTTGAAGTACAATAATTGTACATTGATATTAATTGATAAAGAAATAGACCATGAGGATTTAAATATTACATCAACCTTTACAAATTACTCCCTCTCTTTCTTATTCACTTAAATTTTTGAGTATTTTTTATTATTCAAAATTCAAGATAAATATTTAAAATATTTTTTATATTTACTTTTCCTTCTATAAAATTTTATATTTTCTTAAAAATAACATACACTATTTATAAAGTTATTTACAAAATTAATAATGAAAAATATAACTAAAATTTTGACGTTAAATGTATTTCTCATAAATTAAGTTAATTTGAAATAGAGAGAGTACTATCTAGAAAATGGCAATAAGCAGCCTCCTAGCCATCAACATGTGTGCTTGCTGACCATGAGGGTGTTTTTGAAATTTATGCAGAATCTATATATATAATAGGAGTATTAAAAAGCGTCACATTTCAGCATCATAATTTATCTCTAATTTTTACTTTTAAAATATTTATTAATTAAATAATATTTAATTAATTTTATTAAAGAAGGACACGTGTGATCAACTAGATGCCAAATGTCAACATGTAAAAAAAAAATATTGGATATTCTAAAATTATTAACACGTGTCAACATAATAAATTTTCTAAGTATCATATTTTAAAAACATTAATTTATTAAATATCAGAAATCCAAAAATCTAAAAATATGCATGAAAACCAAAGCATTTTCAGATAAATTTGTTTATGCATAATATTGGGTGTGTACGATTGCTCTATATTCAAATAAAATATAGGTTATGTCATTAATAAGCATAAATACTGTACTGATATTATATTTTTTATTTTTACAAAATAAAAAAATTATAAACGAACATATATATACAAAATGTAGATGAAAAATTGATATGAAATATTTAAATTGGACATAATTATTTAGAATAAGTGTAATCATTTATTTTATATTTTTATTTAGTTAAACATAAATATGATTTATGTATTTTATATAAATGAATGTGGTAATGAAAAAAAAAACAGTTTCATAGCTCCCCAATTCCCATCCACTACTAGATAGTCCTATAATCAATAAAAAAATTGTGTTGATCACGCAATTGATAATCGTGTTTTCAACAAGAAAATCTTTTCATCCTCTTTTGAATTTTTTTTTGGCCCCTCCCCAATTCCCATCCACTACGAGATTGTCCTATAATCAATAAAAAAACTGTGTTGATCACGTAATTCGTATTCGTTTTTTCAAAAAGAAAATGTTTTCATCCTCTTTTGAATTTGTTTTGGCCCCTCCCCCTATTGTTAGTATAATTTATTTGTATTGTTGCAAATTCTTATTTTATCCTCTACTTCTGCATACTCTTTTAGTGGGCTGCTCATATTTTGTTCATGAGAAAGAAAGAAAGATAGGTCACTTTGGTTGTGCATAGACTATTGACAACTGAACAAGGTGGCTATAAAGAATAAGTTTCCACTATCGAGGATGGATGATTTGTTTGATCAGTTGCAAAAGGCTACTCATTTCTCCAAAATTGACCTTCGTTCTAGCTATCATCAGTTGAGGGTAAGGGAATATGATATTTCTAAGACGATATTTAAGACAAGATATGATTACTTTGAATTTATGGTGATATCTTTTGGGTTGACCAATGCTCTTATGGTGTTCAGGGATCTTATGAAATGGGTGTTTAATTCCTACCTTGATGCCTTTGTAGTGATCTTCATAAATGACATTCTAATTTACTTCGATAGTGAGGAAGAACATATGGATCATTTGAGGGTTGTGCTTTAGACCTTGTGGGCTAAATAATTGTTTGCATAATTCAACAAGTGTTAGTTTTGGTTGGAAAAGGTGGCCTTCCTTGGTCATGTAGTGTCCGGTGATGGTATTAAGGTTGATCTAAAGAAGACTGAGATAGTAACAAACTGGCCTAGACCATTGTCTTTTTTGGATATTAGGAGTTTTTTAGATTTGGTTGGGTATTACCAGAGATATGTTGAGGAATTTTCATCTATTGCTGCACATTTGGCTAAGTTAACCCAAAAGAAGGCAAAGTTTCAATGGTCGGATGAGTGTGACAAAAGTTTTTAGACCTCGAAGGACCGTCTTACATCAATTCCTATTTTGACACTACCAAAAGGTTTGGATGGGATCACAGTGTATTGTGATGTTTTCCATGTTGGTTTGGATTGTGTTCTAATGCAAAATGGCAAGGTCACAGAATACACTTCGAGGCAGTTGAAAGTGCATCAGAAGAATTATCTAACTCATGATCTTGAATTAGCGGTTGTGGTATTTTTTTTAAAGATTTGACATCATTATATTTATGGAGAGCATTTTGATGTACTTACCGACCATAAAAGTTTGCAAAATGTGTTCAAAGAAATCTAAATCTAAGGTAAACGAGATGGCTTGAGCTTCTTAAGGATTATGACATGAGTGTGCAATATCATTCGAGGAAGACAAATATTGCAGCTAATGCTCTTAATAGATTATCTATGGATAGTGTGGCTCACGTGGATGAGGCCAAGAGAAAGTTAGTGAAGGATGTACACTGTTTAGCACGTTTGGGGATTAGGTTCATTGACTCCATCGAGGGTGGTATCCATGTACAAAATAGGGTCGAATCATTGTGGCAGTAGATGCCAAGGCAAATGTAATGACCATGAAGGTCATTTTCTTTATCTTTTTTTATTAAATTATCATTTTAACCCTCCCGTTAGCAACTTTGGATCATTTCTTTTACTTTTATTGACATAGGGTACCAGAGAAATCTATATTTGAATCAACTTCATTTTTACTTTTGATCGTTCTTTATTTGAAAGATAATAAAAAAAGGAATGACTGATTTTAAAAGTTGATTTTCAAAACCCTTATAAAAGTTGAGATTTTTGCCAAAGAATGGACTTTTGGGGTTCGAGTTGGCTAATTTTGAAATTTTGAGTTATTCGGAGATTCGAGTGTTGAAATAAAATTTCATCAATTCCATTAGTTTTAAAATATGAAAATTGGCCTAGGACAGTCATCAGAATCAGATTTGAAGTTTTTACATGGATTTTAGGTCCAGAGTTGAAATTTTAGTTACAGTTTGAGTTTGAGTTTGAATTTGACTTTGATCAACGTTTTAAGTTTGGTGCTCAAATCAATTTTCTGATTGCTCCAATGGTCACGGGAGATGATTTTAGTGCTAAAAATAACTTTCTCCTAATTTTTGAATGCCCCAATATAGTTTTGATGTTTCAAGTGGCCTAAGTTAGAATTAAGGCACTCAATCGGGTTCCAAGTCAAGGAGGCCTCAAATTTGATTTTCAATAATTCCATTAAGTTCAAAACATAAAATTAAGTAAGGTTACATATATGGTTTGTGTGTATGGAATTCTGAACAAACCTTGAGGGTTGATTTCGAGTCTAGAATTGTTGAAAAAGTGTTTTTGTTTTGTTCTGGTGCAGGCCTCGCTATAGTGAAGGGCCTGATCGCTATTGTGACCTCGCTATAGCGATAGGCCTATCGCAATGGCCAAGCCGCTATAGCAACTGACAAGTTGCTATAACAAAGGTCGAGGTTTTATTGAGTGTCCCAATAGTGACACTTATGTTGCTATAGAGACATTAGAGGGGGGGTTAGACCCCTACACTCCCTTTTTAAA
This sequence comes from Solanum aculeatissimum, assembly GCA_038996855.1. Taxonomy (NCBI): domain Eukaryota; kingdom Viridiplantae; phylum Streptophyta; class Magnoliopsida; order Solanales; family Solanaceae; genus Solanum; species Solanum aculeatissimum. The sequence continues at coordinate 33,067 of JBCEWC010000807.1, read as the reverse complement.
CATCCCCTCCATTTTTAAATTTAGGAGCTCAGCTAGGATGACTTTTAATTATTTTTTTGAAGGTTTTTGATTGAAAAGGGTATTTTTCACTTTCCTTATTATTACCCAATGATTATAACATCAAATTTGGAAGATTCAGTTGAGGAAATTGAGAATTTTCATGAACTTTGAGATTTTTACGAAATTGATGATTATGATTTCATTTCAACTTCATTTTTCAATTGATTTTCAACTGGTGGTTTGCTAATCACAAGAAGAACATTTCCATCTAAAAATTTCCAAATTTCATCATGAATTTTTGGATGATTTTGCCATTTCCTCCGAATTGCTTGATTTTGGTGTTGCTAGTTTCGAATTGTGATTTTGAATTCATTTCCAATTAGATTATGATGACTTGGATTCTATTTGGAAGGAGAAGACATTATTATTGGAGTGATTGATTATCTTAATTTAGGCAAGTGGACTCTAATCCTTGTTGAGTTTATTGAACTTAGTATTTCCTTTCAATGTGAAACTTGGAAGTTAGTGAACTATTCTAGTGGATATGATTTAGTAAATGAAAAGGTGGAAATGATGATATGCATGACTTGAATCATGAATTAATGCCTACTATTATTGACTTAGACTTGTGAGTTGATATTGTAAAATGGGCTTGTGATGCAATTGTTGATAATGTGAAAGTATTTATAATGTTCTAATTGGTGAACTTTGAATCATGTTACATGGAATTGTCAAATGAATTACTTGATGTGAAATGTTGAGCTAAGTGCTTATGCTGAGATATTGTTGGAACTTGTGAAACTAGATGCTTGTGAAATGGGAAATCAAATGATGAATTGTCCTAATGCTTTGATGACTAAAGGTAGTTGAAAGGTTTGAACTTTATTATTATGTAAAGTGTTGATGTGACTCAAGTGTTGATATAACAATGAAGGTGATAAATAGTTTTGCATAAATGATATAATATGGACATCTTGCCTATTTTTATACTAGCAAAAGTGATTATTATGCTATGATGTCATGAAATGCTTGATGTTCCATTGATGATGAAAAGTCGAAGGAAAATGGTTCTAACTATTTGATAATGAGATTGAGTATGTGATTATGAATAAATTATCTATATGGACATCATGTATGCATTCTTGATTATGAAGTGATACGACGATATATATGTGCTTAATGCCCCATTTGTGATGAAAAGTCGAAGGGACATAGTTTCGGCTAGAAAAAGAAAATAAATGAAAAGTCTAAGGAAAATGGTTCCACTAAGAAAAAAAGAAAGAAAAAGAAACGAAAAGCCAAAGAAAAATAGTTTGGGCTAGATTTGAAAGTTAAATGTCAAAGAAAAATAGTTTTGATGGATACATGGTCTATGTGTGGCCCCCATGGGTTCCGATCTGATTATATTAGTGGATGTGTATCGCAGGACATACATGCATCATGACTTACTTGATATTGCATTGTATTGCTTACATTTCATAACATTTATTTCATTTCATATCATTCCTTTCTTGAAGTTGAAGTATGAACCAAGTGTGATATATTGAATGATTTGAATTTTGTATATTCTTGAGATTGATCTATTGTAAGGTTTGAATATATGTTGACTGACTTAAGCCTTGTATATTGTGAATTTGGGCTATTGAAACACTGTGATATGAGATTGTAACTATTATTTTACCTCTATTGTATATGTTGGCCTTTCCTGCATGCATATTTTGTAGTCCGAAGGTATGTGGTTTGAATGGAAGGAGTGCCTAGTTCTTTATTCTCTACCCATGATTAGGTCCGCTTGTTAGGTACCTTGGTACTCACTCTTGTTTTTCTACACATGTGTGTAGGTAGAGAGCCTGAATCTGGTTGGCATTTTTCTTCATCATCTCCTTCTTGAGGATCGAGCTATTGACAGCTGAGAGGTAGTTTCTTGTTGCTCCAACATACTTTCAAGAATATCGAATATTATTAGTAGTTTTGTTCTATTTGAGAGATAATTACTACTAAGATTTGTATCTTTTCTTCTCTTATTTTGATGTAATAAAGGCTTGTACCTTGTGACAACCAGTTTTGGAATAGTTTAATTGAACTTATGCTTCATAGCCTTATTATTGTTAATATTATCTTGTTTTAGCTTTCGTATTACTGTGTATTGGGTTGTTATATTTTGTTCAGGCTAACTTGTCTCGGTGGGATAAAGACATGTGCCATCACCCACGAAATCAGGTCGTGACAGGAAAACTAGACCTAGATCTGACATTGATGGAATTGAAGAAATTAGTTATCAAAAAGAAGATAGAGATTTTCTCCCTAGGAGGAGACGGTGTGGTTCATTATCGAAGTCAGTTATGTATTCCAGATGTAGAGGGTTTAAGAGTGATGATTCTGAAAGAGGCCCATAACTATATTCCATACATCCTCAAATCCACCAAAATATACTGAGACTTGAAGGAAGTGTATCAGTAGAATGACATAAAGAAGGATATAGCTAGATTTATGCCTGAGAGCCCTAATTGCCAATAGTGATCTGACCCAAGATATAGAGATTCCTACTTGAAAATGAGAAAATGTGAATATGGACTTTGTGACATGTTTGCCCCATACTTGAAAGCAATATGACTCTATTTGGGTGATTACGGATAGGATGACCAAGTCAACCCATTTTCTATCAATTAGGGAAGCTTTCAACATAGAGGATTATGCTAGGTTGTACATTTGGGAGTTGATGAGATTGCATGGTATGCCATTGTCTATCATATCGAATCATGGTATCCAATTTGCTTCTCATTTTTGGAAGTCATTTCAGAAAGGATTGGGCACCAAGGTGAAGTTTAGTACTGTTTTCCATCCTCAAGCCGATGGGTAGGGCGAAAGAACAATTCAGGCCGTAGAAAACATGTTAAGGGCTTATGTGTTAGAACTCAAAGATAACTGGAATGACCATTTACCTCTTATTGAGTTTTTCTACAACAACAATTATCATGATAGCATTGAGATGATACTGTTTGAGGCTTTGTATGGGAGAGATGTAGATCTCTGCCAAGTTGGTTTGAAATCAGCGAGATGACTCTAATTAGTCTTGATTTGTTGTTGGATGCCACAGAGAAGGTGAATCTTATAATAGAGAACTTAAAGTTAGTCTAGAGTCATCAAAAGTCATATTTTGATGTAAGAAAGAGAGATTTTGAGTTCCAGGTAGGAGATTGAGTGTATGTGAAGGTTTAACCCATGAAGGGTGTGATGTAATTTGGTAAAAAGGGTAAGTTAAGTCCCTAGTATATAAGATCTTATGAGGTGTTGGAGATTATTGGTAAAGTGGCTTATAAGTTGGATTTGCATTTGAAAATGTCTACGATTCATCTGGTGCATCATGTATCCATGTTGAGGAAGTTCATTAGTGATCCAAGCTCTATTGTGCCTTGGAAGAGTGTTAAAAGTCAAGGATAAATTAACTTTAAAGGAGTACCGATTGAGATTTTGAACTAACAAGTAAAGAGGCTACGTAACAAAGAAGTTGCATCAGTTAAAGTTCTTTAGAGGAACCAACATGTTGAGAGTACTACATGGGAAGCAAAATTGAATATGATGCGACGATACCCTTATCTTTTTCATTCTACTCAAGCCTAAGATAATAGGTTCTTCATGCTTAAATAGTCTGAATCCTTTCATTTCAACATTTTTTATGTTATAACATGCATTCATGCTCATGAAGCTGATTCTAAATAATGTTTATTGCAAGGGTTTGAAGGTTTTAAGATTTTGATGTCCAACTTGCAATTTTGCATGCATGTTGGACTATTGATACTCATTTTTCTCTACTCAAGCTAACTCTTATCACATACGAGGACGAATGTTCCCGAGGGAGAGATATTATAAGGTCCTGTACTTTGAAAGATGGAAATGAGGCTTGAAAATATTTTTTTTTTAAATTTGGCCTAGGGTGCCCATCAAAGACACCTTTTACGGATAATAGGTGTACACCATTATCTTTGAAGGGACTTATAGAGGGGCCCCTTAGCTTGTTTGGAGGTTGTCCTGTGCAACGAGCACAGCACAAGACCCTTTACCCATCGTGGTGCACTCTACGTCTCATGGAGTTGTTCATGGTGGTGTACCCTCCAGAACCCAAAAGCCTCATCCAGTCCATGACTCACTCTACAAGTTGTGGTGCCCTTCACGGCTTGTGGAGAGTATCTTGAAGGGTTTCGTGCAAGACATCTTGGATACTTAAGTGAGGACTTTTTGGTTTTTTCTTCTATCTGTGGTTTGATGTTTTGGGTCTCTTTTTAGACCTTTTTACTCCTCCCGTGCTCTTCTAACTAACCTAAGTTCTCTAAACACTCTCATTCTCCTAAATTCATAATTTTCTCATCAATTATCACTCTCAAGCCTACTCTCAAGATCAAGTGTAGAATTCATCGAGGAACTCTCAAATTCAAGTAAAGTTCATTTTTAATCTTTCAAATCTCATCAAGGCATGTGGGATTCATCCTGGGTACTTTTTATCCATGGAATCCAACCTAATTTTTGATTTATTTCATCTATTTACAAGTATGATCAAATTAGAATTTTTATGACTTTGATCTCAAATGATATTATTATGATATGAATTATGTTTATACATTGAAATTATGATATGAATTATGTTTATACATTGAAATATGCATGAATTACTTCCAATTCACTTGAATTACATGAGATTTCTTCAAGCATGTTATGATGATTATGAAATTCATGAATGAGTTCCTTTAATTATGATTCAAACGATCTTCAATTCAATGATTATGAATATATTTACTCAATATCATGATTTTGAACTTGTTGGATATGAACTCATGCTATTTATCCTCACTTCATTACATGATCATGTATGTACAAGTTTTTCAAGCAAGCTTATGATTATGAGTAGGAAATTTAAGACCTTAAGGTTGACTTGGGCCTCTACGGGAAAATTTAGGATTATGAGAGGCGATCTAGGACACTAGTAGGGGATTTAGGACATTGAGGTTGACCTAAGGTCCCTACGGGAAGATTTAAGGTTCCTAGAGGCGGCCTAGGATCCTAGTATGAAATGAATTACTCTTATACCTGATGTTTTGAACTATGAGACTACGATCAAGTTTACGATGATGATATTCTAGTGTAGATTATAATGATTTATGATAACGTATGATGATTTATGACTAGCATGACTATATGTATGTATTATGTATTTTGTGGATGTTGACTTAGCATAGAGAGAGCCTTGGGATTAAGGCTAACCCATTAGTTGAGGCATGATCTGTAGAAGTAAATTCTATTGTCCTATAACTACGTGCCACTGTAGGAATGATGATGTTCCCAATATGGGTTGCTAGTGAATCCACATAGCTTATGATATGACATGTAGAGTCCTACCTTGGCAAGTAGGTTCCCCTTTCTCCGATGTAGGGCAACAACAGTATTCCATATTATAACTCGCATTGTCTTATTGTCAGGTATGGTGACATTCACATGTATATTATGTACTATGATATCATGCGTCATTACATTCACGACATATTGGTATGTTGATTCTTTCTCTACTTTCATTCTATATACGTGTTGTTGCTCATGTATCACTATCATGCAGTTTGATATTATATATTTACATTGTATCACATACCCGCATACTTAGTACATTCAAATGGACTAACACATACTTTATGTCTACATTATATCACAATGTAGGTGCAGGTGACTATCCTCCTCCTCGTCCTTGTGGCTATATCCGAATTACTTTCAGAGTCAGATTGGGTAAGTACTCATTCTTCGGGGACAAGCCGAAGAGTAATACATCATGTCCAACAAGCCTCTAAATCATAAACTGTGCGGAGGTTAAGGCTTGTCCCTACCTCACCTTCAATGAAAATAAAAGGCAGTCTCAACATAACATATAAGCTAGATGACAGTCTGTTTTACTTAGGTATAGTTCTCATCGAAAAATTTAGAATGGGTACCAATCATAACACATCAGCTCATGACACATGTTGATGGCCAGGAGGCAGCTTAATGCCATTACTATCTAGCAAATAATTAATTAAAATATAATTTTACCATGAAAATATCGAATTATGAGCTATTAAAATATTAGTAAATTCATATTTTAGAAAATCACAAAATGTTTGAGGCAGCAAAACAACGTTGGAAGGAAAAAATGTTCAAAGGGAGAATTAAATAATATATAGAGATAAGTTTTCATAAACTGAATAGAATTAATCTAAAATAGTGTGGAAAATAATTCCCTAGGACTTGAAAGCCATTATATCAAAACCTGAAGAGCGGACCAATTAGCCTAGCAGTCCGAATTTGGGCAAAAGTCCACTTTTATTCTTTCCTTTATTTTGTGTTTCTTTGATCGTAATTTTTATTAGATGCTAATTTTGGTTTTAGGTTGTGTTGGAATGAAGGAAAATAAGTTGATTCTTTCTTATTTTCTCATATAATTGGTTGGTAAGTTGAATACATTTTTGAAAAATATTTTTTAGTGTTTGGTTGATGAATCAAATAAATACTTTTGAGAAAATAGTTTTCAAAGTGGAAATAACCCTTGAAGTTCGTGGTTAATTTAAATTGCTTGAACAAAAGGATGGGATAGGGGGTGACGGTCGGAGGTTAGGGTAGAGAATACAGTTAGGGTAAAAAAATTTAAAATCCTAAAAAGAATATATTTTAAAAAATTTAATTTTTTTTGAGTTGGGGGTGGGGGTGTAAGGGGAGAGAATAGTGGTGGGCTAAAAAAATAATCACAACAATAATTTTAGGTGAGATTCCTTTTGAATAAAGGAAGTGTTGGAGAAAAATTCTCTCTATATATATATTTATATTTGGGAGATGAAATAATGGAGAAAATTAATATGTCAAAATAATCAATGGAAAATTTGATAAATATTACTATAATAATATTTTTTAGTATACATATATAAGTACAATGTTGAGTCAACAATCATCGAGAGGGGTACCACCAAGCGAGATCGAGACCAGCCCCTTGTATAGGTATAGGGTTCCAAACCTGCGCTTCTTCAAAGATCCCATAAATCAAAATAAAGTAGGGACTTAAAAGCTTGACTAAGAAGGGAGAAAGTTGACTTTGAGAAAGAAAAGGGGCGTCCTAGCTGCAATCAAAAAACAGCGCTAACGAGTAAGAAAGGGCCCCTTACTATAGATAGGGCCTTAGCGCTTCACTAATAACAAACATATATAGGGCTGACTTTTTTCAGCTTGATCGGAATCGATTCTATGATTGAATAGCAGAAGTGCTACTTAGTAGTAGAAACTCGGAGAGACAGACAGAGAGGGGACTCTTTCATACCTGCTAACTCCTAGGATGAGAAGTAGGTCCCTTGTTTTTGGCAGGAAGAGTTCCAGCCTTTGTTGCCCCTCGGTAGAGTGAGTCTACTTAGCGAACTGGCAGGACGCGGAGATCTATTGATCAATATGAATCTCGAGAGTGGATGGTTGATCGCCGCCTCCTTGTCCTGGAGGCTCTCCGGCCGGGGAGGGGCTTGCTATCGTAACCCTTTCTCCCGGTGTATGTGAAAAAGAGTGACGAACTCATTTTTCTTCGGTCATAGGTTGGTCCAAAGAACGAGAGTCGCTTGAGTCGTGCTAGGCACTGTCCTAAGAAACTATTTCAGCAGCGTGAAATGTTTTCCCAGGATTAAACAAGTCTTCTCTAAATATTTAGAAGATACAAGAATCAATAAAATATAAATACTACAAAATTAAGTAAGTCGAAAAAGGGATTATAATAGTAAGCTAAAATAATAAGAAAGACAAATAATGAAAAAGTGTAGTAACTTTCTTTTCTTTGCTCTTCTTTTTACTCTTACTTCACACTTTGTTTCAAGAATGAAGCCATATTTATATACTTGTTGAAACTTGACTATTAAGTATGGTGTATGATCTTATTTTTGTCATGCATATGGCCATGAAGTTGCCATGCAAATGGCCATAAAGTTGTCATGCATATGACCTTGTTTTTGCCATGTAAAAGTGTACGGTAACACAAATTATTTTGAGTGAAATATTATCTTGCACATTATAATATTTGTTCTCACAAAATATTTTTATAAAGTCATCAATGACATTTTTTATGACTAAGTAATGATATATAAAAAGTAGTTAAAATACTTTTAAAATATCCAACAGAAAAAACTACCCGCAGAAAGAAAAAATAACTGATATCATTATAATAAAAAAATTTATTAAGTGTAGTTACAATTACAATACTCAAATTAATCACTACAAACTCAAATAAAATAACCTTTTTTGATTTCTCATCTCACCAAAATATTGCTCTCTCTAATTTTTCCTTCACATATTATTTTCTTTTAACTATAATATATATAAAATACCTCACAACTCTCTCTATCTATTTGTCCCTCTGTGGTGGTGTCCATAAAGCATAAACTGACCTAAAACTCTTAATATGTAGAGTTAAAAACAATTGTCAACTCTCAACAAATATGTGCTAATAATCTATTGCAAATCTTAATCAAATAAATAAAAGAGAAAGATTTTCTTCCTTAAAAGATGGGATATGGGGCTGGCCCTTACAATTTTCCTCTTTATTTTTCAACTGTGCTTGTATTTTTACCAACACAATATCTTAACAGACCGTTCGCAATAAATTTTCGTGAAACATGAAAATTATTGCAACCAAAATAAATAAAAGAAAAGATAATTTTATTGATGAATCTTTAGTGAATACAATTTTGTTATTATCTTGATTCTTCTCTCCTAACATGTTTTCATAATTCGAGGGCTGATAGTAGCGTAATTCTCGAATGTAGGATGATGTAGACCTCCTTGAGATGCATTTGGATCTCCGAGAATGTCGACAACACTTTGTCATTTCAAGTCGATCTCTAGGAAGAACTCCATTGACCGCCTCTTTGAAGAGCTATGTAGTTGGGGTTGTAGCTTTTCTCCAATGCTTGCAGAATCTCCCCAGAAAATTATGTAACCCTCCTATTTATAATTGTAGGAAGGAGGCAGTCTAAATGTGGATGAACTCTTTTGCCTTCTTCTGATTGGTTCTTGTAAGTCCTTACGCTTATCACAGACACTATGTGATAAGATTAATTTTTAATTGATTGTTGAATTTTGACCAGGATTGTCACATGATGAAAACACATGGCATTTTCTTGTTGATCTTGAACTTGACTGGAATGCCAAATCATCTTGACACGTGACATAATTTAAGCCTCAAGATGAAATGGAGCTTGGACTTAAAATTAATAAAATGGACTTATTAATTTTGTGAAGCCCAAATTAATTAATTCAATTCAAATTATCATGAATTTAAACTCAAATTTTGTATGAATTTAATCCACTAAAATTTATGTGTCTACAGATGCCCCTTACTTTAATACTTGTCGAATGTAGATTTATTGAAAATGAGACGTGGCTTGAAGTATTATAGATGATGACACAATTGTTTTTTATTAATTGCAACATTCTTGGATAAACATAATCAAATTGAGGATTATCATATTTCGGCCAGTAGTATCCACTTAGGATTAGGATTAGAATTAGGTTCAACAATCATTTATGAAAATAAATTCTTGAGCAGATTCCTTGTTGAAAACAAATTGAATTCTTCTTTCTGTGAGTCTACATAAAGACACCAAAGCGTCAAAGAAAACACCATCAACCACGCATAAGAAGAGTCTTGTGAGAACAAGAAAACTTCAGTTCTATGTGACTTTACAAAAATCGAAATCACGAGCGGTTTATGGCGCTGGAAAGTAGACTCAAAGGGATACATCTTGCGCGAAAACAAAGATCAGATTGCTTCTATATTATCCCAAATAATTTTTTGAAAGCTACATTCACATTCTGATTCGCTGGTGGTTTCAGCTCTGCACGACTTCACAAAAATTATCATATCTTGACTTAGGAATATCAAAATCACGAGCAGTTTGTGAAATGGAAAGTAGACTTGAAGGGCTACGTCTCCCACGAAAACAACAATCAGATTGCTTCTAGATTATTCTAGGTAATATTTTGAAAACTTCATTCACGTTCTGATTAACTGGTGGTTTCAGCTTTGTGTGACTTCACGCAAATTATCATATCTTAACTTAGAAATATTGAAATCACAAAAGGTTTAGGGTGATGGAAATTAGACATGAAGGGATACGTCTCACATAAAAACCACGATCAGATTGCTTATATATTACCCCAGGTAAGTTTTTGAAAACTTCATTCACGTTCTGATTTGCTAGTGGTTTCAACTTTGCGCGACTTCACGAAAATCGTCATATATTGAATTAGGAATATTGAAATCACAAGAGGTTTGAGGCACTAGAAAGTAGACACAGAGGGCTACGTCTCATTCAAAAACAACGATCAGATTGCATATATATTATCCTAGGTAATTTTTTGAAAACTTCATTCACTGATAATTTTAGCTTTGCGCGACTTCACGAAAATCGTCATATCTTGACTTAGGAATATTGAAATCACAAGAGATTTGCAGCGCTGAAAAGTAGACTCGAGGGGCTACATCTTACATGTACACAAAAATCTAATTATTCCTAAATTATCCCAGGTGATTTTCTAAAGTTCAGCATATAAATTCTAATATGTTGTTGTTTTCATCAGTCTTGGCCTCACGAATCTCATCTTTTTGCTAACCATTTCTGGCAGGTCTTCAAATACAGAGGATATAGATGCATCTTTCTGCAAGCAAGATGAACTTTTGTGATCTCAATTCGCCTCATCCTCAACTTGAGATTTCAAACGACAAACAAGACCCACATGCCAAGATCCTTACTTTGGCAATCCATCCTCCTGTGATTGGTGCTTTCTCCCTAGATAGAGGATCACTTAACGAATCTCTGCATCTAAATCAGTGGTTAATAAAGGAAGAACTTGACATTCTCGACTTTAACAAGACTGTTAATACCATTGCTTTTATTTTGCAATCATCTACGGATGACAAGGAAATTGATGCTTCTTCGCCCAAAGTTTCCGATGAAGGTCTCGCCACGTCGAGTTATCCTTCTTCTTGTTTTGGATAATTTTAATATATGACTCGCTACTGAGAATAGGTGGAGGATGTTCTTAGTGGTAATAAGGAGGTGTTGGAGCATATCAAGTTGTATGATGCTATTTTTACCTCCTTATTTACGTACGACATCAATGAGAACATGTTGCGGGCTTTTTGTGAACTTTGGCATTCATCAACCAATACTATGTGTGTTGGTATTGGTGAGCTCTCTATTTCACTATGGGATATGTGCATGATTGGAGGACTTCCTGTCCACGGAGCATTTTATGATGAAGTCATGTCTTCGGTACAAGAATTGACACAAGCAAATCCATAAGGGGAGTCATTTCTTCCTAGGACTTGTGTCTATCTATTTTTGGAATTTCACCGTCTTGCACAAGGTTCGTCACAAAAGGTTTATTTCCGTGACTGGGTGAGTTTCTGGTTCAGAAGACCAGAGAGGTACAAAGAACCACCACCACAAGTGTCCAAATCATGACCTAGACCAAGAGCAAGTCATAATCCTTCAGGCTACATAGACATGTCTTTTTTATCGTGAAATGGGGAAGAGAATGTCCCTTTCATTGAGTTAGGCATGAAGGAATCTATTAGAGAAGAGACGAATTTAGCTTCTTTTATTGCATGTTGGATTTGTAAGTTTGCCCTTCCTACCAAGAATTTTGACAACATTCGTCCTAGTGTCTTCAAAGTTTCCAGTTTGATGGCTCATAAGGAGAAGTTCTCATTAGCAATCCCTATCCTGACAAGTATTTATAGAGGTTTGAAAGAGATCTCGTCTTCATCAAACTTGAGAGTGACGAACATAATTTTTTCCATACAATATGTCTATGAATGGATTGGTGCTTATTTTGATACTTACCATCATAGTTGTCATCACAATGGTGCCCGCATGTGTAAGATTGGTGGAGAGAAAATAGCTAAATACTTTGACATTGTAGGTGAACAAAGACTATTTCAGGATGTGAATATTCATCATCTTCACCACTTGGCCATGTTGCAGTCCAAAGAGTTATCTCTTGTAGATAGCGGTGACTTATCTGGCTCTTGGAGTGATTATTTCATCAGTCTTAGTTCGAGTCACCTTATCGTCAGATATGATGACAGCCTCATTATGGAGCCTTATAGTCCTCATAGATTTAGTCATCAATTCAGATTCATCCAAGACTTATCCGGTAACTTGATTGAGTTATGACGTAATGACACACTTCAAGAATTGGTACCACTTTGGGATTCATGTACTCGCCTAGGTAGCTTCTCAACAGTTATCATTCCACCTTACCCTGATAGGCCTTTAATGACTTACAGATATGCAAATTGGTGGTTATCTGGTCGAACGAACCTTATTGGACGGAATACGATTACCTTAAAGTGTTCAAAGTCTGACGATGCCCATTAATCATCTAAAGATTGTCATTCTCCATCACAAGATCAACATAAATCCTCTTCTTCTCCCCTTGTTAAGTCACAAGTAAGTCAGTCATCTAAGTCTTCGACTTCGAAGGGTGTGTCACTGTAAAATAGGAATGGAGTTAAGCCTCCTTCATCGACATAAAAAATATGTATCACTTCTACTGTGATGTCAGAAAAAGTTGCCAAGAGAAAAGACCTTCCCATCTAATCTGAAAAAGTTACTAGGCAGTCATCAACCAAAATATTTTCCAATGATAAGACTTCACTTATCCTTTCAGATGCAGTTGTAGGTGCAGATGAAGACACTAGCTCAACAGAAGGTAAACTAGATTAGGATGAACACTGGAATCGCAAATGGAAGAAAGTAAAAGATCAAAATGACAAGTTTGATGACCTAGACACGATCAACATAGACAGCGAAATATTTTTCATCGATTCTCCTAGATCATGCCATTTCCTGAACTCGCAGAACAAGTACAATCATTTTTCTCCCCTTTTTTAATGGTTAACCTCCTTTCTTTATTTATTTGTTCATCCCTCTATTAACCCTTTTTTTTAAAGTTGGGTATGAAAGGTGCATCTATGGACACACTTAGTGGTATCCTGGATGAAGGTGGTACTACTAGCCCAAGTTGTCCCGATATATCTTCTCTTCCTCCTTCAAAACTTTTGGAGGATGAAGTAGAACTTGTTGTTCCTAATTTTGAACCACAAGAGATGATATCTTCTTTCAAGATGCATTATGTTTCCAAGATGTGGGGTGCCTTGTGCGAGTGGGTGACAAAATTTTCCCTTGATTCTCGAGATAACTTTTTAAAGATTAAAGATAGTGTCAACCTGATTTTAGAAGAGGTCAAAGCGACTAATGCTATCAATATGCCTATTTTGGAAGATTCTGTTAAGGCTTTTTTTGAGACATATGAAGAGTATGGTGCCATGAAGTTATCTTCATCTCAAAAAATGACTAAAGAATATCTCCAAAAGTTACTTTTTGATGTGAAACAACACCTTGTCAAGGTAAAAGAGGAAAGCACATAAGCAAATAGGCGCATAGAGGATCTTCAAGCAACTCTTACAAAATTGATGAAGAATTAAAGACCTTGATCGCAAAGAAGAAGAAGACCATTGCACGTATAGAGGAAATAATTAGCAACTATCTAAACATCAAGAGGAAATTATCACTTTTGAAGGTGAGATTCGCGCCATTGAGGAGAGTCATCCATTGTCTGAAGATAAAGTGGAAAAGTTATCCAAATTGAAGGAGGCAGTCGAGACGAGTCACCAACGAATCCTAGAATTCAATCCTTTTCCATAGTTTAAATATTCTTTCTTAGGATTTACTTATTTATTTTTGGAATTATCTTATTATGATGTAGTGACATTTCTTTCTTGGAGCAATAAAATGATTGCTTTATGAATCTCGTCTCTCTTCAAAATTTGAACATCTCTTCTCCTTTTTGTTATGAGAGAACACAACTAATAAATTTGTCTTCATTGTAGATAATCTTTAGGCCTTGTCAAGAATTTACACCTTCTAGTGCAACTCTTCTTTTCCATAAACGCTAAATTTTTTTCCAGCTTGTAAAATTCGTAACTTGAGCTTTCAAATCTAGAATTATAAGTCACTGGATCATATGAAATTCTGAACTCAATGATCTGTGGTGTATTTCAGTAATCTTTGTTGCCCCCAAATTTTAATATTTTCTGGATGAGGTTTTAGAAAGTAATAACTTGATGCTTCCCTCCTTTCTTTCATCGCAATGTTGGCAATAAACCACTTGAAGAATTCGGCTGGCAACATACCTATTTTACGGCTTCATAAGAAAGAAGCACGAGAATGAAACAATTATGCTTCATATGACACTCGAGCATGTAGTGTACCTTCTTTTTTTTTTAGTTCATACGACTGAACTTAAAATGATATTCTAAGCTCCCTATGTACCTCAATGAAGAGGATCAAGTCATAACGTAGTTAAAAGAGATGAGTTAATTTTTTTATATTTTTGTACCGTACACAGTTTAAACTCATGCGAGCCAGGAGTAACATGCAGTTTATATTAGCACGTTAAGAAGTATCAGATGACTTTCGTGGGAAGTACTGCTTCAAGAATTTTCTATTGATCGGACCAATTCTTAGGATATCTTTATCCACAATTATGTATGCACCATTTGAATATATGATGTCGCTCAAGCTACACCTCCTTTTTAGGGTGAAGCGGTCGTTTTCAAGTAAATAACCTAACCAAGTTAGGGTAGAATCTCACAGGGAATATAGTAGACTCTAGAATAGTTCAATTATAAAGTGGGGTGATTATCCTGCTTATCTCCCAAAAGGGAGGGGGGGTTGCAATTGAAAATAACAAATAAAAAATAACAAAGCTAATGCAAGTGTTGTATAACCAGGGTGATGTGTTGCCTATGATTCCCTAACTCAGCATTACCAAATAATTGTGATTTTTTCCAGTGTGTAGATGTAGGACGGTAAGTTAAGTTTACCTAAACCTTTGATCCAGCGTAAGGTAAATCTCACCTATTATCCCATTACAACCTCTCCTTGATCCAATTTTCTTGATTAGACGAGAACAACTCAATTGAATCTTGTTAATTATTCTCTTTTCGTATTCATTATCTTCTTGATCCGACAAGTAACGCTAGGCGAGTTTTAACGTTGGCCTTCCGTTAAAAGATAGTTAAAGTGAAGAGAAATAACTAATACATTTGTACACACCTTCTAAGAATCAAAATTATCCAATTTTACCTTGTTATTTCTTCATGGTTTCCACAACCCTAGTTGTAGATTTAGCTAATCATAATTGGTGTAGATGCAATAATCAAGATATAGAATAAAATAATTTAGCACTTACACGAAGGAATTGACGAACAAGAAATCCAACTTTTTGATAGAAATCAAAATACGAATCAAGAATACAAAAGTTATTTTTCTCTCTCTAAAACTACTACAAACTATGAACTAATACGAACTCTCTAGAAACTTAATAAAAAATAACCTAAAAACCTATTTATAATGTCTAAAATACAAAACCAAATCGAAATAGGAAAACTGTGTCGGCACACTCCATGAGCAAGTCTACGACTCATACTATGTTCCATGACTAGTATGTCAGGGTTTCGTAGACTTCAACTGCAACCTGGAGTTATCATCTATGAAACTCCTCTATGGGTCGTAATCTATGGCCTGTAGAGGGTTTTGTTTGATGGACTTTCAACACTTCTCCACTTTCTGATCCTCAGGGCATATCTTCAACTCTATGGCTCATGGATTTTTTCATGGCTCGTTTGCATACTTGTAGAGTCTTATTTAGAAAATTACCCTTTACTGTAAATTGCTAAAAAAAACCACTTCTATGGCCCATGAACTATTCCATGACTCATAAAGGGTTCCGTGGATCATCAAAAACTACCATATCAACATACTTTGCTCAAACACTATGCCAACCCTGTAATCCTGGAAAACAAACAAAACAACACATCAAATTCACTAACATGGCTTTGAGAACACACAAAATTTCAAGTTTTAAGCATCAATAGTGTTATATTTCGGCAACACATCAATATACCTCCTTTACAATGTATGGACCATCCCATTTTGATGTGAACTTATTGTGCATGAGCTTATTGAGGATTATGGATCTTCGGACAACTAATATCAAGTCTCCTACTTGAAATGATCGTGGCCGCACTTTCTTGTTGAAAGCTCTATCTAGTCGAGCTTGATAACATTCAACTTTTGTTGTGCTTCCAGTCTTTTCTCATCCAATGCCTCTAACTCTGTTAGATGAAGCTGAGTGTTGCTTTCAACCGTAAGTCCCTCTTGGATTGCAATTCTTACTGATGGAATTTGTTGTTCTAACAGAAGGACCATTTCTACACCATATACTAGAGAGTATGGAGTTGCTTATGTAGCAGTTTTGAAGGTTGAGTGTGGATCTTCCGAAGTGCCTAGATTTTAACTCCTTGAGTTTATAAACCGTCGATTGTATGCCATCTTCAAGTTGAAATGGAGCTTCTTTGATATTATCATTCACAATATCAAAGCATGGACTATCTTCTATTGTTATGTGATATGATGATTACACAAAGTTTGCATCGTCCTTTTTCCCTTCTCTAAAGGATGTAATAGCATTTTCTTATTTCTCATTTTTTCTCCCATGAAATTGGTTGGTGAAAATAATGGTATTTCTCTTCACCTTTAATAAGCCCTCAATGGTGATCGATACAATAGACTTTCTTTTCATATGTGGCAAAAAAGCACTATGGATTTCTTTATCGTCCATCGCTTCCCAAAAATATTGTCTTTCACGCTTCACCATCTTTTTTGATAATGAATTCCTTGTGCCCCCCAAGCGATGAAAGACTGAGGTTTTTGAGGTTACGATATCTTCTTCGACCTGTTTAGAAGCTTCATCTTTATCCTTGCATCCTAATCTTTCAAATACAGAAATCTGAGGTTCCAATCTTCCTACGCGGTCAAACACTGAAGCTCGCTGTTGAGTTTTATTTTCTCCAACCTTCTCTGCCTTTTCTCTGGAGGTGTAGTGTGAAGAAGTCATTTCCCTCTTGGTTGAAATTCATAAAGGTTCTACTAAGATGAAGCCGACCCCAAACTTAGGGGTGGCGACATAATACCCTTGCTTTCTCAATGTCGTCTAAGACTCTGTAAGCCCGTGTATCTTTTCACACGTAACTTCATCTCTTAGCTCTCCTAGTCTTATTAGATTCGAGAAATCATAACCTATTTTTTCAAGAAGCGTGAAGACCTTTGGGTCAAAGTATCATTTTATCCCACCAACTGAGACATTTTCCTTAGAAGGCTCAGGAGTTATAGATGGTACTTGAGAAATTAGGACAATCATACTCTCTTTTAGGTCTTGGTATAGATCATGACTCATCTCTTTGCTTGGAGGATAAACTTGTTGAATACATTTCTCCAGTAGAGGTTGTCCCTTTTTCGGTACTCTCATGGGATGTAGAAAAAAATTAGATACTCTTGATCAACCTTTGTTTGCATATATTCTTCAAATGGTGAAAGTTTGATAGAGACTTTTGCAGTTCTCTTCTTAAGAACTTTGACAGCAACCACTTGAACTTTATTCTCCTCTTTTGAATTGACATTAATTGAATCAACTATTGTGAGTTTCCCCATGTTTGATTTACAAGATTCTAAGTAGAATCTTGTATCTTTAAAGTATGACTCAGTCGTAGTAAAAGGATTAATGTCTGCCTCAATTTTGACTATTTCTCCATCTTTTATGTATTTCATGCACTGATGCAAAGTAGATGGTACTACTCTATTTTCATGAACCCAGGGGCGTCTAAGCAACAAGTTATATGATGTTTTGGCATCTGTTATATGAATCAATGTATTCAATTTTATGTCACCAATGTATAACTCTATGCGAATCATTCCTATGGCACGTTGTCCACCTTGATTAAAACCTTGGATCAGTAAGTTACTCTTGGACAATTCATCAATGGTTATTCCGAGCTGCTTCAACACTAGTTTTGGCATGAAGTTGACTACTGAGCCTCCATCTATTAATATACGATTGAAGTGTTGTTCTCTAATAGCTCCAACAACAAACAGAAGCCTATTATGCAGCTTAGACCCAAACAATAAGTCATCATTAGGAAGACTATTGTAGTAAAACATGAGACGACTTTTTTGTTAACATGACGTTCTTGTTCTATCATTGGCTTAAGCCCATCTTCAATTTCCCATGCTTTGTTACTGCTAGAAATCACATGTGTTGAACTAATTTCATTGCCTTGCAGGAACTTTTCAGGAAAGAATTCGTGCAATGTAATCGGCTTTCAAACCTTCTACGATGATGGACCGGTGATCTTCTTTCTAGTACAAGATCTGACATTCTTTAATGCCTATACTTGCTCCACATCATTCTTCATTACTCTCGGCTTAGGCAATCATTTCTTCTGAACTTCTTGATGCCTTCGCTTCTTATGAGAAACCAAAATCCAACCAACATCTAAACTATATTTAGATTTATTGTCTACCTTTAATGATCTTTTAAGAGTCTCTTGTAGAATATCAACTCTAATAGGAGAAAAATTACCAAATTGCAAAAAGGTAGTGTTTGGCATGGTACGTGACCTTAAGCACTTCATATGGTCGACCACTATGCTAGCATGATTTTCTTCCGTTATTTCATCCATGTCAATGATGATTTTTCCTTCCCCTACTAGCATTAGAATTTTCTCCTTCAAGATAAAAAAATTTCTGTCAGATGACTAATGACGTGGTGAAACTTGCAGTACTTAGGATCACTAACTTTATTAATTTCGTTGGGCCTCTTTGATTCAGTAAGCTCAGTAACTTTCTTGGCTAGCAACTCATCGAGAATCATAGGCATGTCTAAGTCAGGAAATGGGCAAACCTTTGCCTCTAACTCCTTTAAGGTTGGATGACATTTCTCCTCCCTTGGGTATTGACTCAGAGTTCCTTTTTCCTTTAGTTTTTGCTTGGTTGTGACCTTTACAGAAGTTGCATTTACCGCCATAGATTCTTTAGTTTGAACCTTTGAGGTCGTACCTTTCTTGAACTCCTTCTTGTCTTTAGTCAACTCAGTAAAAGGGGATGCCTTCCCATGACACACAATGCTCAACTTCATATCATGTGCTCGCGTAGAAAGTTCTTCAAAAGTTCACAGTTTGATCCCTTGTAGGATGTACAACAAACCCCAATGCATTCCTTGAATACACATTTCCACCGCTGATATTTCAGAAAGGCGATCTTTATAGTCCAAGCTCAACGCTCTCTAACGATTGATGTAATCCACCACAGGCTCATCTTTTCTCTGCTTAGTGTCGGTCAACTCTATCAACTCACAGTTCGTCGAGCACTATAGAAATGATTGAGAAACTCTTTTTCCAATTGCCCCAACTATAAATGGACTCATGCTCTAGGTCGATAAACCGGTCAAATGCATTTTCTTTCAACGAACGAACAAATTGTCTTACCAAAAGATCACCATGTGTTCCAACATTGTTAAAAATTTTAACAAAGTGGGCGTTGTGTTGCCTCAAATTTCCTTTGCCATCAAACTTTTGCAACTTTGGTGGTTGATAATTCATTGGCATGGGCAAACAATCAATTCTTTTGGTGTAAGGCTTAGAGTAGTATAACGAACTTTGTGGTGATCCACCATATTGAGCTCTGATGGTGTTTGATATCATGTCTTGCAATTGTTGAATAGATAATGTCGCCACTAGAGCATATTGTTGTTCCTTTTGAAATTTAGCAAGTGACTCATCAACATCCTTATTTTGTGGAACAAATCTAGGCGGACAAGTGGGGACATGAATTGACTCTCCAGGTGTGAAAACCTCTGTCTTATTCATAAGCTGAGTGATTTGAAGATCTTTATCCTTGACATACTTCTTCAAAGCCTCCCTTGGTCTATGACTGGGAAGGATGAAAGAGAGTTAGTATGCTAATTCCTCATCCGCAAATCAACCCTTCCCGTAGGTTCTTTTCTCAAAGAATAAATAATGGGAGGAGAAAAATCTTGATAGAATTTGAAAAAGCAAACGACAAGTCGAAGGAAATAAAATAGAAAAAATAAATACATTTTTCCTATTTTTAAGCTAAGATTAGTCAATAGTTTGTTCCATCATTGCAAATTTCTCATCTAGGTCAGTTGCATCAGCCATCAAGACATTGACCTTAATTAGACTCGGAGAGTCCGTCGAACCCTCTGATTCACCCAAGCTGAAGTCGGTATGAGAGAATTCATCATACAACATAGACGCAAGGTTAACCCCAGGGGTTGCAGTTTTAGTCGTCAGTTGAGATTTGCTCTTTTTCGCCAGCTCCAAGGAAGTGAAGTATTCATGTCCATTCAAACCACTAGATTTGAACTTGTGTCGAGTGACAAGGCTAACATGACTAACCTCAGTAGATGTGGCAGTAGTAGAGTCGTTGCATGAAGCATCATTGATCTTTTTGAAGTCCATTGCAGCCGTTGAATTCAATTTGTAGGAAGAAGAGATGAAGAGCAGAATCAGTCCCACTGGGTATGCCAAATTTGTTCGCAATAAATTTTTGTGAAACACGGAAAATTAACTGCAATCAAAATATATAAAAGAAAAGATAATTTTATTGATGAATCTTTAGTGAGTACAATTCCGTTGTTCTCTTGATTCTTCTCTCCTAACATGTTTTCATAATTCGAGGGTTGGTAGTAGCGTAATTCTCGAATGTAGGATGATGTAGACCTCCTTGAGATGCATTTGGATCTCCGAGAATGTCGACAACACTTTGTCATTTCAAGTCGATCTCTAGGAAGAACTCCATTGACCGCCTCTTTGAAGAGCTATGTAGTTGGGGTTGTAGCTTTTCTCCAATGCTTGCAGAATCTCCCCAGAAAATTATGTAACCCTCCTATTTATAGATGTAGGAAGGAGGCAGTCTAAATGTGGATGAACTCTTTTGCCTTCTTCTGATTGGTTCTTGTAAGTCATTACGCTTATCACAAACACTATGTGATAAGATTGATTTTTGATTGATTGTTAAATTTTGACCAGGATTGCTACATCATGAGAACACATGACATTTTCTTGTTGGTCTTGAACTTGACTGAAATGCCAAGTCATCTTGACACGTGGCATAAGTTTAAGCCTCAAGATGAAATGGAGCTTGGATTTGAAATTAATAAAGGGGATTTATTAATTTGTGAAGCCCTAATTAATTAATTCAATCCAAATTATCATGAATTTAAATTCAAATTTAAATTTTGTATGAATTTAATCCACTAAAATTTATGTGTCTGCACAGACATGTAATCAAATTCAAACATTTCAAATCTTAATAAAAACAAAAGGTTCCACAGCTAGAGACTCTCTAGGTAAAACATTTGGTTGGCCAAGTTACATTAATTTAAAATCCAAAAAAAAAAAGAGCATAAAACTTAATTATTCAAAAAACTTTATTATATGTAGTCATGTTGGGAGAACAGGCTACAAGAAGTTCATCAGATTGATAGAATTACAAAGCTATTGTGCTGCAATGGTGCTGCTCTTTGGCGGCGGAGGATATCCTTTCAAAAATGCTCTAAAGAGAGTAAGAGCTTGTGAAGGAGAAGTATAGGGCACTTCATGAGCTGCACCTCTAATTGTAGCAAATGTTAGATATGTAACATTTTTGCCTTCTCTTAGCCCTCCAAATGATTGACTCCATCCTGCAATCTGCAAATTAATCAACAAATTATGTATATACATGTTTTCGTTGTTCGATCTCAACAATGTTAATATGGATCCAAGGTTTAAAATTAGTAGGTGTGAAGTGTCCTTTACAATCAAGAAAAAAAGGCTCAAATATGCCTTTCAACCAAATGATCAAAGCAAATTGACCCTCGCCCATACTAAAATAGCTCAATTTTGCCCTTCTGGGCAAACGATAATAAGTTAATGGCGAAGGGTCAAATATACTCCTATACCATAAGAAATAGTTTAAATAAACTATTAGTTATACTTTCAGTTCAAATGTATCCCTCCTGTTATACTTTTGATTCAAATATACTTTTCTCATTATGCTTTGGCTCAAATTTGCTCTTAGTTTTTTATGGAATGAAATAATTCAAGGTTATAATCAAATGGCCCACCCCTAATTTTAAATATCCGATTCCTTTAGAAATTCACCCGTTTAATCCATTCCCGACTCATTTCCTCTACTTTTATTTCTTTTCTTTTCATTTACCCAGTAGTATTTTGAATCCCACAATTTTCATTTGCACTTTTGCTGAGTTCACAGCATTTTAGTGACGAAAAGTATGAGGCACACTTGTAGTTTTGAGTTATAGTTATGGGTGAGAGTCAAATAAAAAATAAAAAGACACTAATTATATTTTCATTAACTAGCTAATTACATGAGTCCTACATCCTGTTGCAAGGTACTGTCCAATTGGATTAGCAATTTGTTTGGAGAATAAAAGAGTATTGGACTACAAAATCTTGTTGGAAATAAGAGGTATAAGTAGTAGCATGTATGATTTAAGAAAAAAGAAGAATTGAACTTAGTTTAAAATGGGTGGGGATGAATTAAATGGCTAAGTTTTTTTTTTAAAAATGGATAGTCAAAATTGGGATTGAGTTATTTGATTTTAAGTTTGTCACATTTCACTTCGTCAAAATTAAACGCAAATTTGAGCTAAAGTATAATGAGAAGACCATATTTGAACGAAAAGTATAACGAGAGGGGTATATTTAAACCAAAAGTATAACGAGGGGTATATTTAAACTGGTTTTGATAGTATAAGAGTATATTGGAGCCTTTGCCGATAAGATAAAGGGTAAATTAAGACCATTTGTAAGTTCAAAGGCAAATTTGAATTATACATGAAGTTCGAATTCACACTATTTTATTGCTGCACTAAGCTATGCGCAGAGCCCAGGGAGAACATACCTGCAAGCCATCATACCAAGGACCATATTTATCTAAAGCTACTAGCTTTAAATCTTGAGCAAGCAGTTTAGCAATTTTCCTAGTTTGGGTCAGTGGGAGTTTTGAATCTTGATCTCCACTGGAACAAAAACAAGAAACATACACAATCTTACTAGACTAGTAAAACCAAAATACCTTATACTAATAAATTCATTTTTAGTACTAATAAACTAACCTGAAAAGCAGAATTGGGATATGCTCTTTTAGAATATTTGACAGCAGAGGTATAATGTTTATAGCTGAATCTTCCATCTTATACTGAAG
Organism: Solanum aculeatissimum; assembly: GCA_038996855.1. Taxonomy (NCBI): domain Eukaryota; kingdom Viridiplantae; phylum Streptophyta; class Magnoliopsida; order Solanales; family Solanaceae; genus Solanum; species Solanum aculeatissimum. Next base: position 9,884 of record JBCEWC010000807.1, on the reverse strand, counting down.
GGGACTGAAAATGCACAGGCAACAAGTAGACAAGAGAAAGTAAAAATTTCTCTGTTTAATAATTTAAACTTTAAGATAAGATGATACACTACTGTGAGGGAAAGTGAGAGAACCGACCCCGAACAGATCTCCCAGGAATATGGTAGGTAAGTGGTGTTGGCATGTAGTGCCTTTTGAACTTCTGGCTTGTTAAGATACAAACTTATCCATTCAGTAAGGCATGGATCAGCAACTTTTCCTACTTTGTTATCAAACTGTCGAAAGAATAGCAGCAACAAGTTAGGTCCAATACATAGTTCGCGTGGAACTTAGATTATATTGCATACCTTCTCGTGTACTGTGGCGAGATTTCCAAGGACCTTTAGTTGTCCTGCTGCACTAGAAGATACACATTTTGGCAAGAGTATATCATCCTTAACTATATCACTTCCCATCTCTTCCGTTCTGAGTTCCATCACTTTTGCACATTCGTTAGATGTCTCGTTATGTATATACTCCATCACGAACCTTGTTTCATTACAAATTGTTCTATGCATAAGGAGCAGTTCATCAGAAATGACACCGTGTGCCCAGAGATATTCAGCGGACTTCACACTTAGTTCAATATCTAGGAGCGGATTCCCTATCTGCAAATCCATTGGATTTAAGTGAACATTTGAATGTGAAACAAACTATTGATCAACAAATAGTTCATCAAGTAATGAAATGTAAACGTTACTGCAATTGACTTAAGCTTGATCGGGGTAACATTAGGCATTCTGTTGTAATCAAGCAACAATACTGCAAACTGTGGTATATAGTGACCTAAGAACCAAAACTTTTGTTAGTTGAACAAATCTTATGAGAATACACAACGAAACGACCATATAGATAGGTCAACCTGCATAACTCTCCCCGGTTAAGTACACATCCGAGTTTCTATATTGAGGGAACTTGTCAAACCATTTGAGGATGAATTGGAGATTTTCGTTAGCTGTAAAACCAAATGAACACTTCAATTGCATTGACTTACAAATATTTGAGCTTATGAGTACAAAATGATGTACCTGTTGCTGTATCATCCCAATTGATGTGGTCTGAGCTTGTATTTGAGAACGAAAATCCTACTCCAATTGGGGAGTCCACATATAGCATGTTCGATTCTGTTTCGTGTTATAATAGCAATCAAAATAAATCATTGTAATCTGATTTTCAGCGTAATATAATAAAATCTTTTCAATATGATCATTCAAGGAACATTACCCAAATTCCAAGAAAAGTTGTTTTTGATTAGGCTCCCATCTTTCCCTGGCCTAAAAGGACCAGTTTCCATAAAAGCACCATAACCCACAGATGAACAACCAGGACCTAGGGTATTCGATTTCAACCGAATTAAATAAAATCAAGGTCAATAGACAAGTGCTACATAATAAGTTTTCCAAAAATATTGCTGAATCCAACACACACTTTTTGAAGAGTCCGAACAAAATAGAAAGAAGTGTATGTACCTCCATTGAGCCAGAGAGTAAGGGGAAGTGATGCTGCATTTTCTGAATCTGCTTCGACAAAGTAATAAAATAGAGCTCTGCCATGTTGAGAATTTGTAACAATATAGCCAGAGTGCTGTTTGAAAATAATATTTGGAGGCTGTCCAGGAAGAGAAGTTATGAGCTCACAATTTGATTTGTAGAACAAGAACAAAGAAAAGATAGTGAAGATACAGAACCATTTTGGGACCATTATAAGGGAATTTGAGTTTGTCAAGTTGGAAGTTCAATAATTGTACATAATATTCACTCAATTATAATAGAAATAAATTGATAAAGAATTAGGCCATGAGGATTTAAATAGTACGTCACACTGACATTAAATAATCCATGCCAATCATAATTTGATTGTTTAACAGCCAATGAAGCGTTGGTATAGTTTAGCCGGGGGGCGGCAAGGGCTTCCTCAAATATCATATATTTTCCTTATATATAAGCCAACAAGGTGAAGTACCAACACAGCTCTACAAAGTTGTACCAATAGCATTGAAAATTGTACTACATCATTCATTACCCTTATATACTGATAAATAAACACGTGTCCTTGCAGATCCTCTTCCTATTTTCAATTGTTTTGCTTTAGATTTTTTTGTCAGCTTTGCATCTTTCTGGTAGTCTTCTTCTTTTTATTTTTCATTCTTCCCAATTCTCTTTAGTTGTTACAAAAAATTTTAGGGTTCAATTTGAAGGAGCAGAGGAAACTCGGAAATGGAGGGAGAGAAAATTGATGAAAAATTAGAGAAGAGTGATTCGAGGTTCGAGCTGGTGCATTAATTTGGTGATGAAATGGCCATCATTTGGAGGTAATATTTCATTTTAATTATAAATTTCTAGGGGTTTCTTTTCCATGCGTTTTTCATTGCCATTTTGCCTTTTCGTAGGTTTTTTCCACTATTCTCACAAAGTCTGCCTCAAGAATCCCAGTGGTATCTACAACTACCAGTATCTATGATTTTATTGTTTTTGTTTTCATTGTAGGTCTTATTTTATCGATTTTTATCCTATTGATGAGATTCTTCATTCAATTTTGCTGATCTCTTTGGCCTTTGTGTTGTAGTAATGTTGCATGCAATGAATTTAGAGTTAATTGGGTGTTGTTTCTTTTGGTTCTTATGCTCCTTCACCTGTTCGTCTTCCTTATTTACCGGTTGTATTTTAATTTTTTTAAAATTGATTATTGAAATTTACTGTTTCTTTTGCTTTGTTGTCAATATAAGTGTGATTTTTCGATTTATTAATTTTTCATGTGTGGATCTTTGCATTTACTTCTAAAGAAAGGATATAGTTACAAATATGAGGCACAGGCATATGAACTTCATATTATAAAAAATCTATTCAATTTCTCCATGTCTCATAGTGTATGTAAGTTCATATTTTTCTGGTTTACGATTTTAATATCAAAAAATAAATTACACTCCTTAACTATGTTTCATCTTTTCTAATTTGATTGTTAAAAGCCTGTTTGGATGATTAGTATTCTATTCAGCCTTTAAATTGCTTTAAAACTTCTTTGTTCACTTATATTTTATAAATATTTCGTGCGGCTTAAATTAAATAAGCTAAAAATTTTCTTTGTTCACTTATATTTTATAAACATAAGTGTGACTTAAATTAAATAAGCTGAAAATTCAACTCTTTTGAAGCTTAATAGAGCTAAAACAGACAAGAATCTAGCAAAAGCTGATGATATACTAGATAGCTATTTACCTTTAAGTGTATGCTTCTTTTATTAAAAAAATTGGCGCTGACTAACACGAATAATGGGTAAGTTGTTAAATTATTTTTGGTTGTTGGTATTACCTAAAGATATTAGGATCTTCATGTGTTTTTATTCAGTGTATTTTGCATTAGTTCTACCTTTATATTTCAGTACGATTATAATCAATTGTCGCTCTTGCTTATTAATCAATAAATGTAAAAGTTGTGTATGGACTATGATGTCTTATATTTGAAGATGACATGATTATGCTAAACTTGGATGTGCATATTAATCCCTCCGACTGAGGTAGATCACTTCAATTACATGTTCCTCTGCTAAAATTGTGTACATTTTCCTACTGATCATTACCTCTAATTTATTTGGGGACTCACGTATCTTCTTACAAAGCACCTGTGAAGCTAGATGATGAGAAGTTGGATGAACGGTGAGAAATTTGCTAATCATTCGACATAAACAATGATGAGAGTCTGATCCAACTCAAGCTTGGTGAACTATTGAGATTCCTTATATTAAGTGTTGATCAACTCAAAACTTGGATTCAAAAGGCTGACAAGAATGATAATGACTCATCTTATTGGGCGTGCTTACTTACAGTGTTATATATATATATATATATATATATCTTTATGGGTTTGACATTTGCTGAAGAACTTTTCTTTTACATTATGAAATGTTAGCATCTAAATGACCCCCTAATAGGCTTGTTAAATTGAGAAGATGATGGCATTTCTATGTTCAGCCGAACCTCCTCGAATTCTCTTTGAATAGTTTTGGTTCTGCCTCAAAGATTATTTACACTGAACAGAGTACTGATAATTGAATGTGTTGATAAGCATAGATTATGGCTGAAAATGGAGGATTGAAAGCTATGAATAAGAGTGAATGTTCAACTTGGATAAAGGTAATTATTGGAAACCTATTTAAAATTTTTAATTATGCTGCATTTATGATTTCATTAGGCAGGTTAAGTTTATGTTTTTACAATTTCACATAAGGATCTTTGTTGTTGGTAAAATCATCTTCTTCTATCTAATTTTTTCTACTTTTTACTACAGTCTTCAAGTAAAGGTGTTATCTTTCTTTGGGTAGTTTCTCAGTTCTTTCACAATTCTGTTTCTTTTGGTGTCAGATCTACATCTTTGCTTATTCTCCTCTTTATGTTCTGAATTCATCTCTCTTTGTTATTTTACACTGATTGCAACTAATCTTCTATCCTGTATATTGTGTTTGCTACATTGAATAAGTTATTTCCCTTGTTTCTTTCTTTCTTTCTTTCTCTGTGTTATCAGTTATGGGCTTTCCTAGATTCTTAGAAAATTTATTTAGTTTTTGTTTGATGCTGGATCTACGATAAACTTTTTATTATTATTATGGATAAGAAAAGAGGATTAGTGGTATTTTGAAATACTGAAAGAGTGCTTTGTGTTTTCTTCTCAATTCTATGTATGAATCATGATATTTGAAATCCTTTTCTCCATGTGGTTTTTGTGATTTTTCTATATGCATATGGATAGTAGTTCAAACGCTTCCGCAGAAAATTTCTATTCTGATGCACAACTACAACATTGAACCCATGAGGCAATGGAAAGGTCTGCGCATATTTTACCCTCCCTAGATCTTACTTTGTGGGATTTCACTAGGTGTGTTGGTGTTGGTGGTGGTGCACAACAACAGTAGAGCGGCAAAACTATTAAATTTTCATCTAAAAAACCAAAACAAAAATTGTATTGGAAAACAAAGAACTTGATGCAAACTAGGTGTTTGAAGATATGCCTAAAACAATTCTATTCAGTCCCTCCAGCAATTGTACAAGCTTGTGTTCCATTATATATAGTATGCAATTGTACAAGCTTGTGTTTCCGGTGGAAATTGTGTAGTTACTATACATTTTACATTTGATAATATGGGTTGTTGGCAAAGTTCTACCAGCACTGAATGGAAAGTGGATTGGGAAGGCTTTTCATGTTCCAACTGTTGATATTTCAGTGGTTGATCTAACAACGAAGCTTCAGAAATCAGCCACCTGAGGAGTTAGTAGTTACTTTTTGTAAACTGCTTTTTATTCTTGTACAAGGCTGAGTCTAATGGTAGCATGAACGGAATTCTTGGCTACATCGAAGACGATGTAGTCTCATCTGACTTTGTGGGTGATTGATGGTAAGAATCATACTTAACACAGTGTAGCTCGTGCAAAATTGGCCTCTATATATATACAAAAAGAACATAACTCATTGACTCTAAATTCGAAATTTGTCATTGCTCAACATTTTGATATGTTGCATGTGTCAGGTTAAGCAAAGAAGAATATAAGAAGCTTTGGATAATAGAAGAAGATTCTCATGCAAGTTTTTCTATTTTAAGCAAATAACCTTACATTGATTGTGTTGGGTCCGTGCTCCTATCTAGTGTGTGTATATATATATATATATATATAAAAGAGAATGTAAGGCTCGCCTACATGACATTCTCACAAATTCGTATTTATTTATTTTCTTAAATAATTCAATATTTTTAAAATCAATTAAATAGTCCAACAAAAGTTTAAAAAAACTCAAAATGCGTCAGTTTTGATTGAACGATACTTTAGCCTGTCACAATCATTCAAAAAAATCATAACCACTCAGAAAAGTGACAACCCTTTGAAAAAGTCACAATCCTTCCAAAAAGACACAACCTTTTGAAAAAGTCACAACCATTCAAAAAAGTCACAACTCTTCGAAAAGTCACAATTTTTCAAAAAAGTCACAACCCTTTGGAAAAGTCACAACCATTTGAAAAATTCATAATTTTTCGAAAAAATCACAATCATTCAAAAAAGTCACAACCCTTTGGAAAAGTTACAACCATTCGAAAAAGTTACAACTCTTCTAAAAAGTCACAACCCTTCAAAAAAGTGACAACCCTTCGAAAAAGACAACACTTTGGAAAAGTCACAATCATTCAAAAAAGTCATAGCTCTTTGAAAAAGTCACAATTTTTTCAAAAAGTCACAACCCTTTAGAAAAGTCACAACCATTAGAAAAATTCAAAAATTTTCGAAAAATTCACAATCATTCAAAAAAGTCACAACCCTTTGGAAAAGTTACAACCATTCGAAAAAGTCACAATTTTTTAAAAAAGACAACCCTTTTGAAAAGTCGCAACCATTCAAAAAAGTCATAACTCTTTGTAAGAGTCATAATTTTTCAAAAAAGTCACAACCCTTTGAAAAAGTCAAAACCATTCAAAAAAGTCACAACTCTTCGAAAAAGTCACAATTTTTCAAAAAAGTCACAACTCTTCGAAAAAGTCATAATTTTTCAAAAAAGTCACAACCCTTTGAAAAAGTCATAATCATTCGAAAAAGTCACACATCTTCTACAATTTTTTTAAAAAGTCACAACCCTTTGAAAAAGATACAAACCTTTGGAAAAGTCACAACCATTCGAAAAAGTCACAGTTCTTCAAAAATTTCACAATTTTTTAAAAAAGTCACAACCTTTCGAAAAAATCACAATCCTTCAATGTGAAAATTATTTGATTTCAATACAATACAATACAATCATTCAGAAAAGTCACAACCTTTTGGAAAAGTTAAACCATTCGAAAAAGTCACAACTCTTCTAAAAAGTCATCACCCTTCAAAAAAATAACAATCCTTCGAAAAAGATACAACTCTTTGAAAAAGTCACAACCATTCGAAAAAGTCATAGCTCTTCGAAAAAGTCACAATTTTTCAAAAAAGTCACAACCCTTTGGAAAAGTCACAACCATTAGAAAAATTCACAATTTTTCGAAAAAGTCACAATCATTCAGAAAAGTCACAATCCTTTGGAAAAATTACAACCATTCGAAAAAGTCACAACTCTTTGAAAAAATCACAATTTTTCAAAAAAGACAACCCTTTGAAAATGTCACAGCCATTCGAAAAAGTCATAACTCTTCGAAAAAGTCACAATTTTTCAAAAAAGTCACAACCCTTTGAAAAAGTAACAACCATTCGGAAAAGTCACACCTCTTCTAAAAAGTCACAATATTTTGAAAAATTCAAAGCCATTCGAATAAGTCACAACTCTTCGAAAAAGTCACAATTTTTCAAAAAAGACACAACCCTTTGGAAAAATCGCAACCATTCGAAAAAACTACAATACTTCGATGTGAAAATTATTTGTTTTACTATACAATACTATACAATATACTAAATTGATTTTAAAACTGAGGGTATTATAATACAATACAATATACTAAATTGATTTTAAAATTGAGGGTATTATAGTAACCTCTTTAGAAAAGTCACAACTCTCCGAAAAAGTCAGAACTCTTAGAAAAAGTCAAAAACTCTTTGAAAAAGTCACAATCATTCGAAAAAGTCGCAACCCTTCAAAAAATTCAAAACCCTTTCGAAAAAGTCACAACTCTTCACAAAAGTCACAGCTCCTTGGAAAAGTCACAGCCTTTCGAGAAAGTCATAATCTTTCAATGTGAAAAATTAGTTTTTTTCAATATAATATAATATACAATATAAAAAAAATGCTAAATTAATTTTTTAAGTTGGGGTTATTATAGTAATTTAACATTCAAGTTTGGGAGTTCATACTTTTAAGATAGTATAGACCCTTTGAAAAGGTCACAACCTTTTGAAAAAGTCACAATCTTTTGATGTGAAAAATTATTTGATTTCAATATGATATAATAAAATTAAATAAATATAATATAAAATATATGTAAAAATATACTAAATTGATTTTTAAGTTAGGGGTATTGTAATAATTTAACATTCAAGTTAGGGATTTCAAGCACTATTGAAAAAATAATAATATCGAGAAAAAAATGTTATAATCCAAAAATATAATTGAAGATAACTAGGACTTTAGCAATATTACATTAATAAAAGTTTTGAGATAAATTTATGATACTAAATTTTATATATAGAAAGAACTTAATAACTTTAGAGTTTTTTTTAAATTTTAATATTAAGATATATAAAATTAATTAGATTACTTATTACTGCGCGAAGTGCGGGCCAATTACCTAGTTAATACTATAGTTAAAATTGTAGTGTCAAAAATACGCTTAAATTATTTTAAATTTTTTTGGAGTTCCATATTTACACTATTGGGATTGTGAGTTTCATACCTAAATTAACACTTATTAGTTTGAAAAATACACATTTCTCTTTTACTATACTCGTGTCATGCCTCGAGAGGGAACCCTAATCGTGGCTAGCACTCAGAAACTATTGTTGGTCTCCGATTCCTAGAGAATCACTTGATTTCATCATTCATTCAATCAGCGGAAGACTCAAATGAAAGTAGGAAATTACTCATGTGGGCTCTCAACGTTGATCAATAGCCAAAAAATGGCTCTTAGAATTTAACTCAACATAAGGTTCAATCATAGGTTCATAAAAAGGGAAATAGTTTCAAGGAAAATAGACTCCAACTACATCACTTGACTCTGTCTATGATGCCTCTAACACTATCAAGATGGTGTCAATAATATGTCCATGACTACCTCAAAACAAATAAATAACTCAACTCAAAGAAATTAAATAAACTAAATGGTTCCTCCAAGTGCAAGGAGGGTTCATCAAAACTCTGAGAATGCTCAAAATCTTCAATAGGTCATCTGCTCAGGATTTTCAACACCTATATCTGCATCATGAAAGGATGCAGAGTCAAATGACATCATTACATGGAATATACGGTTTGTAAAATAGTTGGAAAGTAAGGACATATAGCAAGATACTCAACTCAGAACTCAACTCAACATCATATGATATACAAGGTTGAAAATAACAATGTTTTTATCAATTAAAAATATGAATATGCTATCACACCCTTAGTTTACAACCTGGACGTGGCCAACACCAAGAACCATTTCTAGTCCCAAGCGAATCACTTGGCTTAGCTACTTTACTCAGCGAAAGACTTAAACAGTAAGTGATAGGCTTAGATATAATGAACTAAAGATGCTACAATAATCTCAATAAACTAAACAAAGAAAATATCTTAACAATAACTAAAAGTAAAAATTGAAATTCATGTCATCTAATCTATGAAACCTCTAAATAAGATAATTTGAAACAAGTATCGTGACAGGCCCATGGTAACGACAACTAAAAAAAATACTGAAATAAAAATAAAGACTCCAAAGCCTCTAACTGTTAGGAGGCCTCACCAATAGCTAAGTAAAATGTTGTTCCTTAATGGAGCAACTGCTGAGGGACTTTGTTACCTGCATCTGCATCATACAAAGATGCAGGTCCAAAGGACGTCAGTACATGGAATATACAAGTATATAAAATAGTCAAAACAGAGAACTCGAAATAAGGCACTATACTCAGAAGTAACTAAAAGTATTTCTCAAAATACGACAGTAAAAATAATAAATAAAGTGTATGCTGAAAGTAATATCATATGCTAAAACTCTATATGCAAGAATTAGTTTATTTTAACTTGGAGAGTTTCTCTAACTGACAACCATTACTATGAGCTTTGTGATGATACAAGTCTTTCCCACGCTACCAGAGTCATCCCATACTTTGCCAAGTCAAGGGACAAAGTACTAGGGGAGTGGATCTGTAACAACCCAAAAATTTCCGAAACTCCTTATGGTTGATATCTTATGACGTTATACTAGTCATGGTTGAAATTTGG
>JBCEWC010000806.1:0-49140 GCA_038996855.1 Solanum aculeatissimum | reverse complement strand
ATATATATATATATAGATATATATATAACTTGAAGAGCCGTAAGATTCTTAGTGTTGCTCCCTGCTTGATGACAACTATTCCCACACACTACATCAGCGTCAAATCCTACATAAACACCACCCTTTGCGTCTAAATGCCATCTATGAACTATTCCCTCAAGCCAAATTTTCAAACGCCAACTACAAACACTTTGGGCACTGCAAAAATTATTTGCCAACGACACAAGCCATTGAGAAAAGCAAATTGTAAATTGAAATTGGTACTCCCTCCTACATAGATGTTTTTGCTCTTGCTCTCTGATTTAGTTCTCTAGGAAAGAATACTACTTCAATTCTCCAGGTAAGATTATAATCAAACTTTCTGCTTAAGTGAATTTGTCCTCATTTGTTATGAATCAAATGTAACTATCATCTATTTTATCTTTGATGCAGACATCAAACACTAACTGTTAGTTCAAATTAAATTATTATATAAAACTTCATAAATGCCTACCACTCTTTACTATTTTTGATTTCTCAGGTGCACTAGGATAAATTTGGTACTTTTAAAGTCTTTCTCTGAGGAAGCAATATTTTCTACTTCAGTTCTCTAAGAACCTTCATTATATTGCCATCATAGAACTTTTTCCCATCAATTCGTCAAACACCTATCATAAAGAGCAGAACAACCTAACTGTTAAAGTCAGTTCCATTCATTCTTCCAAATCAACCTAACTGTTAGTGGTCCAGTTTATTTTCGTCATGCTATTCGCTCACCGTTAGAATACGAAACTGCCCTATTTAAGGGACTTTCAAAAAGTATATATTGTAATGGAGCTTCTGCCCATGATTTGTGGCAAAATCCCGGTGATAGTAAAATTGCACGATTGTCCGAGTTTGGAGAGATGCTCAGAGCAGCCTTTGGCTTTTCCTGTGGATAGACAAAACATCCAAAGGATAGTCATTGACCCTAATGTCCCTTTTGGTCGACGTGAAGATTATTTAGCTCATTCACGTCACGACAAAAAGGTACAATCTAGGGTTAGCAATGAGCAACAAGTATTTGATTTCATAAAGAGATGGTCCTTGAACCACACAAAGTGCAAATTAAATGTGGTTAATGAATTATTTGTCCACAGGTCCATGCAAGAGCAAGTTCGAGAAATCTAAGATGCTTCTGTCATTGTTGGTGCTCATGGAGTAGGTCTAACACACATTATTTATGTAGCACCAAAAGCTGTAATACTAGAAATTATAAGCAGTGAATATAGGCGCCCCCATTTTGCTCTGATTGCACAATGGAAAGGATTGGAGTACAATTCCATATATTTGGAAGGGCCTTACGTGGAACCACCAATTGTGATTGACGAGCTCAGTAACATTTTGAGGAGTCTTGGCTGCTAAATATGCCCGACAGTTTGAACAATTCTGCTAGAACTTGGAGCCTGAGAGTTGTGTAAAATATGTTTCATGTGCAGTTCTATAATCAATTGCTGCAATCTTGATCCTCAATTTGGTGTTCACAAACTTCACAATTTCCAGCAGTTACTAATTTACAAGCCCACTTAGTTATGAACTATCAGAACGACCATAATGGTGAGCTCATTGAAGAGCATATTCTTTATGGTGTAAGATTACCAGACACACACATTTGTAAATCATATTAGGTTGGTACAACTTCCTTACAATTCATTGTCAATTATTTTCCGCAAGTATTATCTTCTTGTACTGGGAAGATGGAGATTAACAAACATATTGAAGTAGCAGATTAACAAGCAACGAGAATTTGAACAAATTATGTTTGCGTAAAAAAAAATCTCCGATAGAGCCAATGACAAGAAGCTTTTTCAATATTTAACTATGAGTTGTCATGTTTGCATATACCTACATTGACACATACCACTTCTAAATGCTTTAAATTTTTTCCGCTGACTTAGTACTTTCAAAGTCTTCCTTTGAACTAAAAAAAATCAATTCAACTCACCTAGTAAGTTCATTAGACTATAGTCTTTGAATTTCATTGACTCGTACACTTACAAACTAATTATTACTTATCCAACACCTAAATAGTTATTAGATCCAGTTAGCACAAATAGAAGATTAAAGATTTATGCTGAGAAAGCTCTTGAAAGACTTCAAGAAGACTCATATTTATTCCTTAAATTGTATTTCTAAATTTTTAAAATTTTATTGTATATATTAACCCCTTGAACTATAATTAATTTTTGTTGGGTGTGGTGATGACTCTTGAACTATAACTCATGTCTCGAACTCTGTTTCAACATTCGAAAGAACATAATTTTTATCTTCTATAACACCAGATTTAACTACCTATTTCATCATGGTACACTCTCCATCAATATCGAATTGGTCAATTTTATCATCAAAGATGACAATATTGAGTGAAAGATCATTTATTTGGAGTGTTGCAGAAACATCAGCGTTGAAGTGCTGCCGAAATGCAACACTTTTGATACTTAAAACTTGAAATTTTGTGTATTCTCAAAGCGATGTTAGTAGGTTTGATTGTCTTTTTGTGTTTGTTTTATAGGATTATAGTGTTGACAAAGTTTTGAGAAAAATACGCTGAAGTTGCTAGTTTTTGGTGATCCACGAAACCCTCAATGGGTCGTGGAGAGGGTCTCATATCAATTTCCAGTGAGGGGTGCAAACTTGAAGTCAAATATGCAAGGAGGACCCACGAGTCGTACAATGATATACGAGCCGTAGAGTGATGGTCGTGCCCTGAGGATTAAAAAGTGGAGATGTACAAAAAAATCATCAGACGAAACCTCCTACGGGTCGTAGAATCCTACACAGACCATGGAATGATTACATAGAAGCTAAATCCAAAACATTGCCAGAGTCTACAAAACCTCGATCTACGGGCCGTGAAGTGGGATACAAGTCGTGAAAGGTCTCGTGAAGCTTGCTGACACAGTTTTCCTAAGTCATTTTGGTTTTGTATTTTATATACTATAAATTGATTTTTAGGTTATTTTTCATAGAAAAACCAGCAGTCATGAAGTTTGAACAATTTCTTAGAGGAAACACTTAGGAATTAGTATATGTTGAGAGGAAAAATATTATTGTGTGTTCTTTTACTGAAACTTGTGATTCTAATTGAAGAGTTAGATTTTGTGTTATTTAAATTTCATTTGTGTAAGTGTTTAATCATGCTTCTTTACATCACAATTTTTGCATTTATACTGATCATGCATAGCTAAATCTACAACTTGGGTTGTGGGAACCATGATGAACTAGCAAGTTAAAATCGGATAACATGTAATTCTTGGAAGGTATGTTAGGGAGTATTAATTATTCTTTTCACTTTAATTATTTTTTAACAGGCGTCCAACGTTAGATCACTTAGTATTACTTGCCGGATCAAGAAAGTAACGAATAGGAAAAGAGGTAATTAACAGGATTCGCTTGAGATATTCTCGTCTAATCAATCGAATTGGATCAAGGGGAGGTTGTACTGGGACTAAAGTAAGGGTTGGTATAGACACACCACGGAGACAGATCAAGTTTTGGAGTGAAATTTATCTATTTGCAGGATCAAAGACTTAGGTATATCTTACTTACTGTCCTATACCTACACACTGGAAAAGGTTGCATTTATCCGATAATACCGAGTTAAGGATTCATACGGAGCACATTACTCTAGTTAGCTCTTCTAATGATTGTTCATCTCTTGCATTAGTTTAGGATTAATACATTTTCTTTTACAAAACTCCCCATTTTTCTTAGGCGATAAAGAGATTAATTAATCTCGAATTACATTGAATTAATTCTAGAGTCTACCATATTCCTTGTGAGAACGATTCTAACCTCGGTTACGTTATATACTTAATGATCGCTTTACCTAAAAAAAGAGGTGTGACTTGAGCAACAACAAGTATTTTGGCACCGTTGTGGGGGAATACGACTAGACTTCGTTAATTGAAGTAACTTTGGGAGATTAATCCTTATTTCCCCAATTTTATGTGTTATTTTTTTTTATTTTGTGTGCAGGTGTAGAGTATGCACAACACTTGGAGTCAAGGCAATGCCTTGGCTCCTTTTGATCCAGAGATCCAAAGAACACTAAGGAGAATGTCCTAGGGTAATACGAATAATATTACAGGTGACGCGGTGGATGTAGCACTTAACCAGAATAATAGAGCTAACGATCCACTTCCACCACCATAGGGTCTGCAAGCTGCGGCTAATCAATGGAACCAATATCCGTTTAACCCTATGGTGATGGACGTTAGGGGAGCTATTGTTTTACCCCCACTATCGAGTGATACAAAGTTCATCATTTCAATTGGATTGCTCCAAATGATGTAGAATCGTGGGTTGTTTACGGGCCTACTATCAGAGAATCCATATAACTATCTACACAACATTATGTTCGTCTGTAAGAGCATGATGGAGAATCAAAATCTATCTATGGATGCCATTGGGCTCCATGTTTTCCCACTTTCTCTTGCAGAAAATTCAATATTATGGTTATTTGAACTCCCATAAAGTTCGATCACCAGTTGGGCAAAATTGCAAATAGTCTTTTTGGAGAGGTTCTTTTCTATCTCGAAGAAGCTAAAGTTGAAGTTTGAGATTAATAAATTCGAGCAAATACCTAGTGATTCGATCGATGCTACGTGAGAGAGGTTTGCTAAGTGTTTGAGATGTGTCCCTGACCACAAGATTATTGACGAAGCCCAGGTTGAGATCTTTTATAAAGCCCTTGATGAAAATGGCTAAGCAGTAGTTGCTGATACAATTATGGAGGGCTCATTTATAGATCATCCATTCCAGGGTGTTGCTCAGAGACTTGAGAGGGTTGTCAAGACCAACTGTGTATGGAGTACGAGGGAAAAGTCTACTAGGAGGAGCTCATTCTCAATTTGTACCAGTTTGGCGCAAACACAAGCTAGTGAGAAAATGATGCTGGAACTTGCACGGATACATACTAATGTAAAGCTATTAATGAAGCAGAATGCGGAAGGAGTCAATGTTGTAGTTCATCAGCCTCCACGTGTGCCCATGTACGAGGAAACCTATTATGAGGAGTATATGTGTTTTTTGGCTAGTCAGATGGCGGGTTTCTGTCCCAAGGGTCTAATCAGGACTATTGGCGCCAAGGGTAAGGAAACTAAGGTCATAACTTTGGGAGTGATGGAACCTTCAGAGATAACAACAGAGGAGGCTATTATGATAGGAATAGAGGACCTGATAGAGATGCTAAACAGGGTCGTAGAGATGGCTTCAGAAGTGGTCCATACATTCCATTGCAGAATCGGGTTTTTGGGGTTAGTTCTTCTCGTATTGAGGAGATGTTTGATCGGTTGCTGAAGAAAGTTGATGCGCAGGATGAGACACTAAAGGGGATGAAGTCTGACATCTCTAGCATCAATCAAAAGATCTAGTCTCACTCTGTGGAAATTAAGTAGTTGGAGCATCAATTCGGCCAAATATCGACCCAGTTGAACCAATGCCTAAAAGGTACGTTGCCTAGTAATATAGTGCAAAATCTGAAGAACGAGGGGCAGTGTATGGCAATCAAAACTTGTAGTGGGAAGCAGACTATTGATCCTCTAATTTCATTGGATGATGGAGATGTTCGTGATAAGAGATTTGTGAACAGGCAGAAGGAGACTGTAGATGACTGTGTTGTGAATGTGGAAAGCGATGCAATGCCAAAATAGTTGAGACTGATTTCTCATCCTCCTCCTCCCTTCTCTCAAAGATTTAAGAAAAAGATGGAGTAAGCTAAGTCCAAACACTTTCTCTCCATTTTGAAGCAGCTCTCCATAAACATTTCATTGATTGAGGCATTGGACAAGGAGCTCTCACAAAAGCTCCAACACTGTAGTGTAATTTCAACTAGGTCCTTGGTGCAGAAGCAAGAAAACCCAGGAGCATTCACCATTCCCTGCACCATAGGTGATGTGGAGTTTGCAAGGGCATTATGTAATCTTGGTGCCAACATAAATTTGATGCCCCTTGTGATATTTAAGAAACTTGATCTGGCAGCCTCTACCCCAAAGAACATGAGACTATTGATGGTTGATCGTATGATATAGAAGCTTGTGAGGATATTGTACGATATCCTTATCAAAGTGGATAAATTCATATTCTCCACAGACTTTGTGATCCTAGATTACGAGGTCAACTTCAAAGTCCCAATCATCTTAGGAAGGCCTTTCCTAGCTACTAGGTGAGCCCTAGTGGACATGGAATCTTGCCTACTCAAGTGCAGATTGAATGACAAAGAAGTTGTCTTTGATGTCTGTAAGTCAATGAAGAGGCCAGACGAGCTGAAGATGGAAGTGTGGGCAATTGATGAAATCTGAGTAATCAAAACATTCGCGTCGTTCCACGATAATAAATCAGGTGCTTCTTGAGAGGCAACCCAAGTTATTTGATGTAATAGGGTAGTTTTATTTGATTTTTAGTTCTTAGATTGTTAGGTAGATTTTATTTTTCTGTAATTTGATTGTAATGTGTGGACTTTGGACTGGTGATATATAGGGTAACTGTGTGTTTATGGAGGTTCTGCAGGAGTAAGACCAAGCCAACCATTTTGGGTTAAAAAGGAGGTTCTACGTCTGATTATACGGGTCGAACCTTATTGTATGAATCGTATACTAGCTCGAAGAACTTTTCAATAAGCAAAGGTTCATGCACTCCAGTCCACGAGCCAACTTTACAATTCGTAGAACAAACTACGTGTTGTGAATGGGGCTCATGGACCCCAGGTAAGTTTTTCAGTATAAACCTAAGTGTCGAGGGTATTTTACAAAACTTTCTTATGAGCCATGTTTCACTACATGACTGATACAAGGGATCGTAGATTACAGATCTACAATTGGGGCCCTAGGCTCACATGAAACCACGATCTATGAGCCATAGAATTTTCCACTGCTCGTGATCGGGGTTTTGTAGAGCTAGTCCTAGACACCTTTTAACCCGACCTGGTTAGTTTATATACGGGGTTAGGATTTTTACCCCATTTACACACTAATTTTCAAAATTAACCCTAACCCCTCTTTCCCCGAGTTGGTCTAACTACCAACTCCGGCACCCTTACCATTTTTTGGCCATTTTTCGGCAATCCACTACCTATGGTTTTTGGACTCCTCTATGCTCCACTTTTTAAGTTTTAATCAAGTTACATCAAATTCGATAAGTTTTGGCCCCTAAACCTCAAAATTATCAAGTAACATGTTAATCTTGGTTAAATTTTAATTTGGATAAGGAATTTATACCATGTGATTAGACTAGTTTAGTTCTAACTATGGTGGTCACTCATAAATTTGATTTGATCGTCGAGGTTATAGTTGAACTAAGTGTCTGAAAAATGTTCGGGTCGCCAATTTTATCTTTGAATGATATGTATTCTATCAAAATGTATTCAATCATTTGAAAAACATGTCATGTGGTCGCTTGAAATTTTTGATGTTGTTAAAATCCTTGAATTAGGGTCGGACTGTTAGGATTATATGCTAAATCACTTTTGATGGTGTTGTTTTGAATATATTGCATATGGGAGAATATATTGCATATGAGAGAAGGGTATTGTGTGTTGAATCATGTGGAGTGTGTGTGTATTTGCTTTGATGCTATTGAAATAAGTAAAACAAAATTGGTTGTATGAAATCGTGTGATAGACCTGGAAATATTGGGGACTAGAAGTCTAGTTCTCAAGGGTTTTGTATGGCTCGTGGATCAATTCATGAGCCGTATTTATGCTTCATAAGAAGTTCTAAAGACTAAACTTTCTAGGGTGCCATCAAACGAGACCTTCTACGAGTCGTAGACTAGTCCACGACTCGTAGATAGGTCGCGTAGAGTTCTCTCTGCCTGAAACCTGATGTGAAATTACATCTATGACTCAGTGTACGACTCGTAGAGCATTCTAGAGTCATGCCTGGCCTCATAGATGTAATTCTAGTAGCTTTGAAGTGCTGAACACTACATCCATGAGAGCCCTTATGACTCGTAGAACACTCTACCGCTCGTAGAAAGGCTCTTGTAGACCTTTACTGTTCTAGTACAGTTATGATTTTTGTTTTTGATTTTTAATTCATTGGACTAACCAGTATGGTGAATACTTTTTTTTCAAGTACCATGGCTCCACCACTAAAAAAGGATAATATCAGGGACATGAGGGATCGTCTGCGTGATGAGCTCATGGATTTTGAGCCAGCCCTTGAGTCTAGTGGCTCTGTAGAGGAGCTCGACATTGAGCGTGATCCTGACGTTGAACTACAATAAAATCGGGCTACTACTAGGCATGAAACTACACAGGCGATCGTGGTTCACCCTTCCCAATTTGATGAAGAAGGTGACACGACCAGTAGCAGAATACAGATTACCTCCTCCAAGGGAGAGTCCGACTTCAGATCTAAGGAGGGGTTAGACTCCACCTCATCTTCAGGCCCCCGAGTAATACTCTTATCACCAGAAGCTTGATCCAACAGATGGTGCTTCGGGGGCATGCAGGGCATTTATAAGGAGGATATTCAGCAGAATGAGTAGGGCTGACTTACTCATTCCATCGTTGAGGAGCCTTGAGTCATCACTACATAACTCGACAGTGTCCTAGGGCTCGAGGACACTATAGTTCACTACAAGCTCCATTGGTTGGCACAACCAGTAGGGAGGTACTCACTAGTGTTGGTGAGAGAGTTCTTCGGTGCCTACACAACTATTATTCTTAGCTTTCTTCCCAAGGGGAAAAACCCTCTCACCTAGTCAAGATTGGATCATTTGATGGTGAGAGTCCATCAAGTGGATATTTCTGAGGAGACCATCCGTTGGATGCTTTTTAGGCCTAAGTTCTCAATCTCTAGATCCATAACAGAGTTTGACCGCAGAGTGAGGCAGACCAGAGACTTGGGTGTCATAAGGGACCCAGTGCGTAGAGTAGCATTGATGAGATGGGTTGCTCACCAGATCGCAGTAGAGGGGCCCAACCTCGCATGTATATCCACGTCAGCAGAGCCTATAGTGAAGGCTTTCTTCAACTTCCCCGCCAAGTTCTGGTGGGCAGTAGTTCGTTCATGGATCCAACCAACTTTAGCAGATAATACCTTGATACTGCACCATGTTGTATTGGTAGCTAGCATCCTGGCTAGTTACGATATTGATTGGGCTGCACTAATATTAGAGTAGATCCACAAGGCAACCTTGAAGAGGTCCTTGACCATCCCTTTTCTATGCTTGATTCATCGACTATGCCTAGCAATGGGGGTGGATGTTATTCACTACGTGAACATACTAGTAGAGGTTTAGCACACCCTTGATGCCAGCCTGATAAAGGTTGATGATAATCTGGTTGCACTCCATTGAGCATCAAGGCCACAAGTGCCTATGCCAGAGTTGTCCACTCTAGTGCCGCTGCTTGAGCCATCTAACATCGTTGTTGCTGCACCTATTGCCGAGGGTCCCCCACAGGCTAAGATAGATTTGAAGAGGGGGGCCTACTACTAATATTCCATCCTAGCAGCCACAACATCTACTCTAGTACTCGCAAGCATTGTATTTGTGTCTGAGGCATTATTTCAGGCCCTAGCGCAGTGACAGGCCCGCACTAAGTCACAAATGACTCAGTTTCTGTAATAGTTGAGACCTTGGGTCCGCTAGGTTGTCTTGAATGTAAAGACGTGCATGCAGGAATTTATAATCATCGCTATACATGAGAGACTCACTCCCGTGGATGCCTGCATAGACACTTTTGAGAGGCGAGTCCAACAGAGCTTCAGTACAACAAGGCCTTTAGATTTGATGGTCATCCAGATAGAGCTTCAGCAGTTGTGAGCCCAGATGGGTGCAACACTGGTTTCCCCTATTGACATCCCAGCGGATGTTCCAAATGAGTCGATGGTCAAATTGTTCACTCTAAAGATGCCACCACTGCCTTTCCTCGGGAAGAGGCCCCACACGAATGATGATGATACTATATGTTTTAAGACTGGGCTGACAGAAGAGCAGGAGCTAGAGTTTCCCCACGCGTGATCGAGGCAGGATGAGAAGATATGGCTAGCTCGCGAGTTTGAGAGAGTGAGGGGTGTTGGCCCCTCAGGACATGCTCTTACTGGCGAGGAGTCCCCAGACATATGAAAGGTGGACTGTCTCGAGATAAGTGAGGTGGTTCAGCGCCCACATATGTTCTTTTGACCCCTGTTCTTTACTTTTGATAATGTGTGTGCATTAGAGATAATTCACAGCTTTTTCGATAGGGTGTGGATAGTTATAGGCCTCAGTGAAGTCTGAGTAGCCTTGGCCTATAACTATCCAAATTTTTTATCCAAAGGGTTTTCTTGACTATGTTCTTTTTCTTGGCGAATATTTATTTTTCTGTTGAACCGTCATGTTTAGGATGGTTAGGTAGTATTAGTAGCATATCATACTTATATCTATAGTGTAGTTATGCTTTTGTTGAAAAAATGGTACCCACCAAATTTTTGTGTTTTGTTAGTGTTGATAGCAACCTTGCATGATTAGTTTTCTAACAATGCGTGTTCTGATAAGTTAGGCTAAATTATGATAAAAAGCATGATCTGATAGTCTGTATTAACATGTAAGCAGTGCCATGTGTGAGTGAGCTTAATTGCATGATTCAATACTGTGTTTCAATTTAGAACTTGCCCTGTTACTCTGATTTATGCTGTAGATTAGTTGGTTAGGAAAGAATCTTAGGTCGTTGTTCTTAATAGTACACTTAGCCTAAAATAACCAACCAAATGTGCTATATATCCCTTGATCCTTGAGTTTTGCGCCTAAAATTGACCTCTTTCTTTGTAAAAACCTAAGCAACCCTGCCTTGATTGATGATAAGTCCAAAACTTGGCCCTGGTCTTTTTTTGAACATTATGCACCTTGATTGAGGCCAAAAACCTAAGTTGAGGGTGGCTACCCAAAAGTGGCCCTGGTTCTAAGGATGGATATTGTGAACCTCAATTCAGGCCAAAATCCTAAGTTGAGGGTGGCTAGTGTGAGGAAAATCATAAAATAAGGGGGAAACTAGTGATACAAAAAAGGGGAAGAAAATGTTTGAAAAGGGTGTAAAAGAAAAAAAGACAGAGAAGTTCTTAATCAATGTGCTAGAAAGAAAAATATTGTGAAAAATAAAAGCACTGTGCAAGAATTGAGTCTAAGGAACCCTAAAAGGTTTGGAAGGGGAGAAAGAGGGAGTAAAAAGAAAATATAGGTTGGTAGCGCAAAAGTGTAGAAAAATGCAGTGTCAAGGAGGGCCATTAGTCACTATGTTCCCAAAGTATCATACCAACACCCCTGAGCCTATGTTACAAGCCTATAAAGTCCTAAAGTGATCCTAAACCAACTAGTTGAAGGTGTTAGTCGTGAGTACAGGGGCAAGCCTATGGTATTGGTCACAATATTTGAATGTCGTTTATGAGAGTGAATGTTGTAGTATTGTCCCAAGTACTAAATTTGAAAATATCATTCTGAGTGAGGAATGAGACTTCTTTTTATGAGGGAATTTGCATTGCATTATTGATGTTTGACTAATTCGGTGATTGTTGCTTATTTATTGTTGCATAGCCTATAATAGTTGCACTGTGGGATGTATTGGTCTGCATTGGTTTGCTGGATAGCTATCTGATATGTATTTGAAATATGGTGTGGGTGTCTGTGTTGGATTTTGATTAAGTCTGTGCCATTGGGTTGGAGTCTGTATTTTTCTTATATAGATCGAGTCCGTCTCTTGAGGACAAACAATAATTTTAAGTTGAGGGTGTTGTTGTGCTGCTGAAATGCAACACTTTTGATGCTTAAAACATAGAATGTTTTGTGTTCTCAAAGCGATGTTAGTAGGTTTGATTGTGTTTTTGTGTTTATTTTGCAGGATTACAATGTTGGCAAAGTTTTGGGAAAAATATGTTGAAGGTGCTGACTTTTGGTGATCCATGGAACCCTCTACGGGTCGTGGAGGAGTTCACGAGTCGTGGAGAGGGTCTTGTATCAATTTCCAGTGAAGGGTGTAAACTTGAAGTCAACTCTACTAGGAGGATCCACGAGCCGTACAATGATATATGAGTCATATAGTTATGGCCGTACCCTGAGGATCAGAAAGTGGAGAGGTACAGAAAAGTCATCAGAAAAAACCTCCTATGGGTTGTAGAATCTTACACAAATCGTGGAATGGTTTCGTAGAAGCTAACTCCATAACACTGCAAGAGTCCACGAAATCCCAATCTACAGGTCGTGAAGCGGGATACGAGTCGTGAAAGATCTCGTGAAACTTATCGACATAGTTTTCCTAAGTCATTTTGGTTTTTTATTTTACATATTATAAATAAGGATTTAGGTTATTTTTCATAGAAAAACCACTAGTCACGAAGTTTGAACAAGTTCTTAGAGGAAACACTTAGGATTTAGTTTATTTTGAGAGAAAAAACCTTATTGTGTGTTCTTTACTGAAACTTGCGATTCTAATCGAAAAGTTGGATTTTGTGTTCTCAATTTCAGCTGTGTAAGTGCTTAATTATGCTTCTCTACATCATAATATTTGCATTTATACTGATCATGTATAGCTAAATCCACAACTAAGGTTGTGAAAACCATGATGAACTAGCAAGGTAAAATCGGATAACGTGTAATTCTTGGAAGGTGTGTTAGGGCGTATTAATTATTCTCTTCACTTTAATTTCTTTTTAACGAGTCACCAACATTAGAACTCGCCTAGTATTATTGATGGATCAAGGAAGTAATAAATAGGAAAAGAGGTAATTAACAAGATTCAATTGAGATGTTCTTGTCTAATCAACCGAACTGGATTAAGGGGAGGTCGTATTGCCACTAAAAGTAAGGGTTAGTATAGACACACCACGGAGATGGATCAAGTTCCAGGGTGAAATTTACGTATTTGTTGGATAAGAGACTTAGGTAAATCTAGCTTACTATTCTACACCTACACACTGAAAAAGGTTCCATTTATCTAATAATACCAAGTTAGGGATTCATGGTGAAAACATTACTCTAATTAGCTCTTCTACTGATTGTTCATCTCTTGCATCAGTTTAGGATTAATACATTTTATTTTACAAAATCCCCTTTTTCTTGGGAGATAAGTATGTTAATCAATCTTGAATTGTATTGAATTAATTCTAGAGTCTACCATATTCCTCGTGGGAACGATCCTAACCTTGGTTAGGTTATATACTTGACAACCACTTTACCTTAAAAAGGAGGTGTGACTCGAGTGTCAACAACACCCGTTTCCTTCAAGCATCTACCTGGATGATTCATCCCGCACCTAGCACACTTGGGATTAACCGTCCCACCTTTACTTTATACCTTGGGATAAGACACTCTATTATTAGCAAACCTCTGATTTGAGCCTTGACCTTGGAACCTTTGACCTTGTTGAGGACTACCATTTCCACCATCAGATATTGCATTTAAGGACCCATCTTCAAATTGGTCCCTCTTAAACTGTCTTATCTTTCCCTCCTTGATTTTCTCACCCTCAATTTGCTCAGTATAAGTCATGAGCTGAGAAATATCCATCTCTTTCATAAGCATAACCATCTGTAACTCTTTCACAAGCAAGTCTGAAATCCCTGAAATAAACTTCTTCATCCTAACACGAGGATCGACAACCAATGTTGGAGCATATTTGGAGAGTTTAGTGGACTTGAGAGCATAGTCCCTCACAATCATACCCCTTTTCTTGAGGTTGATGAATTCAGTCAACTTTGCCTCCCTAAGCTCCAGTGGAAAGTAATGATCCAGAAATAAAAACTTGAACTCTTGACAACCAATCTGGCCTTCATCCACCCTTTTAGAAACCAATTGAGTGAATCACATATGGGCCACCCTTTTTAGTTGATAAACAACCAATTCAACTTTCTCTTCTAAAGATACTCCCATGATGGACAAAACCTTGTATACTTCATCGATGAACTCTTGGGAATCTTCATCAACCTTAGAACCATGGAATTTTTTAGGGTTTATTCGAGAAAAGTTCCTCACCCTAGCAGCTGGGTTTGGCACATGAAAAGGAGGAGCTACATCTTGTCTGACCTGGTTAGTCGTAGCTCGAGCAAACATAACAAATGCGGTCCAAAACTCAAAATGAGTGACGATATCTCCCAAAGGATCCTAAAGGGATTGATCCTCATTAGTAGGGGACTCTCTAGGCTTAGGTGCTCTTCTTGAAGACATTGTCTATAAAGGAAAAAAATAATATTCCTTAGAGTTAGAAAGCCTTCGAACACATTCTATGACACAACATGAATCACGAAAAAGTGAAATATTTTCTAAAATGCCTTGTAACCTCCTACTCAGAGATGTGGCACACTTCACACCCATGAATATGACTCTACTTGACACGACATATTAGACTTCGAGGATCATTTTAAAACCTAATGCTCTGATATTAAGTTTATCACAAACCAAGCCTAGGGCCTAGTCATAACATGATAAATGAGATCTCTGAATAAACCCAAACTAGCCTCCTTATCATAACGTAATTATACAAGGTAAACAAGAAGAGAATAACATAAGCAGAAGAATGAACATATCATAATTGAAGCATGAGAGTCATATAAGACGTAAGGCCAACAAACATGAGCGAAATACAATTCTGAAACCAAATACAACATGTCCAACAATGCCTCTAAGTCATAAACATAGGTGAGGGCTCAGATAGGTCATAGCTCACCCTCAATATAAAGTAAAGACTGTTTCAAATACATAACATGACATAAAGCTAAAAGATAGTAGGTTTTGTACGCAAAGAATGAGGACTCACCCAATCCAGATAAGCTAATAGTCTGGTTCTAGCCATGAGATGGGACAATGGAATAACTCTCTGTGCTAGGTCAACATCCCATAGAATATATATATATATACACACATAGTCATGCTTGTCATGAAATCATCATAAGTCATTGTGAAATCATCATCACGCATACTTGTGCTCAAACGTCAAAGCATAGTTCAAATCGTACTTGCATGCATAGGAATAACTCATTCATAACTTGTACATGATGGTATATTCACACCCCTTGAATGATTAAAGCCATATTATAATAATAATCATGTCATAATTGTATTAATGTAAAAATCATATTTATATCCATAACCATATCTAACCAAAATTTCATGTAAAAGCCACGTACAAGCATGATCATGTGATGAGAGATGAGAGTAAATCACGGATACATGAGTATCAAGTTCAAATCATGATAATAGAGTAGAAATATGCATAATCCCTAAATATAGAGGTATTTGGATCATAATTAAGATTACCTGTCACGACCCAAGCCTAGGGCCTAGTCGTATTATGGTGAATGAGGGTCCCATAGGTACCTCATCAAAGCCATCTTAGTATACATTAAGCATTCATAGGTAAGCATTTACATAGTGAGAAATTTAACATGGGATAGGGATAAAAGGAAATTATTTAAATTTAAAAGAAGCATTTAAAAAAAACATACATCATGGTCCAATCATACCATCTACACATGACTTAACAGAACTGATGCACGATTTTGATTTCCTTCAAATAGAAAATACGTGAAAATAAGATAGAAAGTAAAAGCTAATGTGCTGCTAAAATACAACACTTTTGATACCTTAAACTAATAATTTTGTGTGTTCTCTAGAGATTTTTAGTAGATTTGATGTGTGCTTGTGTTATTTTTATAGGATTTCTGGGTTCAGGATGTTTTTGTGAGGATTACCAAAGTGTTGTAGCTTTTTCTTAGTACGAGACTACCTATGGGCCTGTGGTTTGATCCACGAGCCATAGGCAGATGTTCGTGGTTTGATTCATAGATTAGAAGATTTTCTAAAAATTTGATAACGATTAACAAGATGGGTTGTGGTTCATTCCACGACCCATAGACTTGTCCGTGGGATAAAAACTCAAATATTTAGGAAACTAGAAGGACATAGAAGACCATGACCCATGGTCCAACCTATGAGTCATGGATGAGATCTTATACATGATGCCCAATTTTCAAGAAGGTTGTCCATGATACCCGACCATGAGTCGTTGACCAGTTCATGGGTCGTACATTGGCTCGTGGTTAGGCTCGAACCCAATCTTTCTTGTCCATTTAGGATTTAGTTTTTATGTCTATAAATAGGGTTTAATTTATTTTTGGACGAGCAGATTATTAGAAAAAATAATATTACTTTTAGTTTTGGTTTTTTCTTAGAGATTTGGAGAAACACACTTTGTGCTTACTTTCAGATCTTGGTATTGCATTTATGTGGAGATTTTAGATTTTAAACTCTTCAATTCTTCATTGTAAGTGTTTAATTTTGTCATGACCCAGACCTAGGACCTAGCCATGACACGGTGAATATGACACCCGAAGGCATTCCATCCAAACCTCAATGTTCATATCATAAGCATTCATAAGGTAAAATAAGCATTCTTAAGAGAATAAGCAAGAAAAAGTATATAATAAAAAAGAAAGGTCACAGTTCCTATAAGGAACCTACATCCATCCATAGGCCAAAGTATGCCTCTACATCATATATCTTTGTGGGGACTAGCACATAGCTCACTAGCTCACCCTCAAGATATACATAAAGAAATAAAAGGTAAAGTGTCAATATAAAAGCAAACATTATAAGGCTCATTCCCGTAGCATGGGATCTCACCAATAAATCTTGAAACTCAATGTTTGAAACTATCCATGAAATGGAATAGCCTCCTCGTCGTCCGTCCCTGCATGATTGAGTCATGTAGATAAAGAAACATGTGTTAGCACATAGAATGCACTAAGCATGTAGGTATGTCATGAAATAAAGGACATTACCATAATATCAATATGCGTAATCATCATTAATAGAATAAGGTAGGATATGAATGAGCGTGCATATTTAAAATCATACGAAGAAGCATCATAAAAATCCATTTGTCATCCTTACATACATCTGTGGGAACAATACCATAATCGACATTTATAAGACCATTCAGACTATTACATGGAATCCCGATGTTCACTCTCATCAAGTTAAGAGAAGTCTACTTTACCATGGAAAACTCTATTCTTACCCTACAGGCTCTATCCTAACATAGTGAGAACTATCAATTTGGCCCCACCCTTTAGGCTCTATCGTAAAATGATGAGTGTCCATTAAAAAACTATATGGATCCATTAGCACTCCTTTAAGGCATAAAACATAAACATCATTCCTATGGTAGCACATAGTTATGGGGCTATGGTATCTACCAAGCCCTCTCAGTGCTAAGTCATATGCCACAGAATACTTTAAATCATGCATATATATATATATATATATATATATATATATATTGCTTTCAACATAGTTCATACTTCATAAAAATAATGCTATCATAATTCATAAGTAGTCATCATAGTTTTCATGAAACATCATATCATAAG
Organism: Solanum aculeatissimum; assembly: GCA_038996855.1. NCBI lineage: Eukaryota > Viridiplantae > Streptophyta > Magnoliopsida > Solanales > Solanaceae > Solanum > Solanum aculeatissimum. Next base: position 31,777 of record JBCEWC010000806.1, on the reverse strand, counting down.
AATAGTCTATTTACTTTGCTATCATCATAGAGTTGGTAGACATTCCCACCTTAACATTATTATCACAACATTTAGGGTTCTCATTACCCTCTTTATCATAATATCATCATAGCTTTGATATAATCATCATGGTCATAAAACATACTTGTACATACTTGAAATGATAATCATCAAGTTCCATAGTATTATCATAAGAGACTAGAGTTAAGTGTGGGCTCATGAGAAATTGAGTAAAAAAACATGCAATTGGATAGAATTCATAGAGTGAAACATGCATTAAAATCAATTTGAATCATTAGTAAAGAAACCTAAATCAAATCATCAAGCCCTAATCATGCATACTTATAAATCATGTAATCATATATATCATAGAATTTATCATAATTTATTCATAAGTAGTCTTAATCAGCATGTAGAAATCATAATCCATGCATTAGGAATCATGACTTAAAAGCCCATAAGAAACCATCATGAAATTTTGATAGAAAGAAGGTTTTGGATTGGGCTTCATGGATGAAACTAACCCATGAATGAAGTCGTATATACCTTAAGTAGAATCCCTAGAATTGAGGTGAGAAATCTGGAAAAATCCTTAATCAACCTTCAACTTTAGCTTTAATGGAACCTTGTTTTAGAGAGAACAATATTGGAAACCCTTAAGAGAAATTTGAGAATTAGAGTCATTGAATGGATTAGGAATAATTCTTATAGGTACTAGGTCGGTTAAGGTAGTTAAGAGGACCAAAACGATGTAGTTTGGGGCTTAGGAGGTTCGGAAAAGTCAAAAACACCCTTCATTTAAAACTACTAATATCATCCATGAGTTGTATGCCTGATAATGGAGTAGCTGCAACTTTATGCTCCTCTTTATCACCAAATGATTTCTTATCTCTTCTATATGGATGATCAAGAGGTAAGAATGTTCGATGTTCCATGTAACACATCTTATGACTATGTTTGATATATTAAGAAGAAGTATTATAATTACAAGTGGGGTATGCCCATCTCCTTTTGGTACTCCATCCAGAAAGGATTGTCAGTGTTGGAAAATTACTGATTATCCATAATAAAGTTGCACACATAGTAAATGTTTGGTTAGTTTTGGCATCATATGTTTTTACTCCCACTTTTCATAGTTCCTTCAACTCTGCGATCAATGGTTGTAAGTATACATCTATATCATCTCCAGGAGATGATGGACCTGGAATAATCATTGATAATATTATATACTCCGGCTTCATGCAAATTCACGGTGACAAATTATAGTTCATTAATATAACCAGCCATGTGCTATGGGAAATGCTTATAGATCAGAATGGGTTAAAACCATCACTTGAAAGACCTAATCTAACATTATGAGCATCACTAGAAAAGTCAGGATGCAAGGAATCAAAATTCTTTCAGGCTTCTCCATCAGTAGGATGTCTTAAATTTCCATGTTTGGGACATTCAGTAGCATGTCATCTCATAGCTGCAGATGTTTCAGAACACATGAATATCCTCTGAAGCCTAGGCTTTAAAGGAAAGTACCTTAAAACCTTTGTTAGAATTTTAATCGCCTTATTAGTTAAGCCATCATGAACATTCTTCCATCTAGAGGATCCACACACAAAGCAATTATCTAACTTTGCAATGTCTTTCCAAAAGAACATGCAATCATTAGTGCATGCATGAATTTTCTCATAATAAGACTTAAATCTTTTATCACCTTTTTTGCCTTGTAAAAAGACTTGAGTATCTAAGCAGATGGAAATGCCTCTTTTATCAAGTCTAACAAGTCTGAAAAGGCAACATCACTCAACTTGTGAAGGCATTTAAACAAGTATAACCGGATGGTGAAGCTCAACTTAGAAAATTTCTTACACCCTGGATACAACTCTTTTTTTCCTTCCTCGACTAATTTTTAAAAAATTGCATCTTCAAATGGTCCCTCTCTTATTCCTTCACACCTCAAGTCATCTTCTACATTTTAAAAAAGTATCATGAAATAGTTTATTAATATCATCATGCAGTCAGAAGTTTCATCGTCATTAGTTGGATGTGGCGTATTTCTTGAGGAAATTCTTTCTCCATGAAAAACCCATGTGGTGCATCCATGAATAAACTCGTGATAAATCAAGTGATTCTCCACCATATTTTTATATGCCAATGACGATTAAAACATTTTTCACAAGGGCATGATATTTCATTTCCTTGGGAAACTCATTCAAATGCTTTATCAATAAAATCATTAACTCCACAAATATATTAATCGGTGGATCTTCGGAGATCCATTCAACTTTTATCTTTAATATTCATTGATCAGCCTATGTGACATGAGCAAAACATTAAAACTGATAATTTCAGGAGTATATGTAGTATCAAGAGCAGCCTATGTGACATGAGCAAAACATTAAAACTGATAATTTCAGGAGTATAGGTAGTATCAAGAGAACTTAATCTTTCAAAGTTTCAAGATATTCTTTTACCTTTTTTATTCTAACAAAACCATGATTGTAAATGAAATGACTCAGATTAAGTAAATTTTAATCACACAATCTATATTAATAGATAATTAGGCAAATAAATTTTAGTTATACATTTAGTTACATATGTTAGTATCTGTAAAAAAAAATAATAAGAAATGTAGAAACTACTGACAAGAAACATACTTGCTAGTTTGATTCCTCAGTTTATTCTATAATACATTACAATGTATGACTTACTACATTGAAGATGAATTATTATAGATATTCAAGTAAAATACATTCACAAAAGTGGCCCAAAGTGAGTTAAGTATGACATAAATGTCCCAGTTAAGATCATTTTTGATATACACTGTTTAATTCCTGAAGATATTCAGATTTGTTTCAGCAAATGGCAATATAAGCAAACTATTAGCTTTTGAAAGATAGCAACTTTTCTCTATACCTTTACCAATTGCAGAAGAATATTTACTTTATTTTTATTTTGTTTCTCATAGAAAATTCTTCAATGACTATGTTATGAATTGAGTTGGTATATTTAATTAGGTATAATAAGATTGAATTAGGAAAACCACTTGTACAAAAGAGAAGAGGGCACATTTTTGAGTTTTTGGTTCCATATGGCCACTTATTGCAATATGGTCAACATTTTCATCATGTCCCCTTTTAGTTCGAAATTCAATGAAATTTAAAGTGTCACATAAGTAAGAACATATGAACAAATTATAGTAATCATATTGTTCAAGCAAACTAAGATGCAATAAATGAAAAGAAGTTCATAATTTGAACATAATTTCTACACTTATATTTTGTGATGGTAATACATGCAATCCATATGTTGGGCAGTCAGTCATATTATGGTATCCATTTTCCTTTTCATCAACATCTCTAGAAAGTCAGTGGAATACAAAATCACATGTTTTCTTCTATTCCAGATGCATTACAGGATAATGGGGGTTAAAGTTTTTTTATAATGAATTTCTCTCTTTTTTTTCTTTGAATTGGATGGGACAATGAAGTGTTATTTCCAACATATAGGAAATAAACAGGGATTCAATACCATGACTCTCTCAGCCTCTTCGTCTTCTTGATACGGGGTGATTACAACTTTAGTTATAAACAAATTTGGACAAGATTCCTTATTAGCTTAAATGTAAACTCCTTGATCTCACACCTATTATGACATATAGGTCTTTAATACACTCTTAGTAAGTAGAAAATCCACAGTTGACCATAGAAGAAGGAATACTTTATTTTATATTTAAACTGCATTGCAAAAAGAAAATTAGAGATACTAATACTCATTTTATGGGCCAAATATATAGGTAACAAGACTACAAAAAGACATATGGAATATACAAATAGAGTTGGGAATCGTCCAGGAAAAAGTGTTGATCAACTTTACATAGAAGACCCAAACTTCCATCCAATTAGCAAAAACAGAAGCATACTGATGGAGTTATCATCTTTATAATGATGAAAAAAGATGTACTCAATCAGCTTAACATATTTTTCAACCTCATTCTCTAATCTTTGTCTTCTCTCGTGTTGAGTAATTAAAATTATTTTTTTAATATCAGAAGCACAAGTGACTGAACTAATAAAAATTTAACTTCCTACTCACCCTTATTCAAAAATTGATAGTAATGAGGAAGAACGGGCACAAATGGGTTGAGTTTGTGGCGTTCTACAAGTAACTCTGAGAGATACCTGTTAGCACATGTTGACAAATTAAATACTCGCACAATTTATGGTATAGATACAACAAGAAGAAAATCATTATCAGTTTCTCTATAAAAAATAGTTGATCTAAGTTTGATAGTTCAATATATTTCATTTTTGCTATTGTTAGTTTTATGAAGAAAAAAAGTTATTGTAAGAGAGAAATATTATATTTTTCTTGGGCCATCAATGCTCGAGTAGCTCAAGTAAGGAAGTGAATCTTTTCTTTACAATTGCTACTCTCTTAATTTCTGAGTAGAAGATTGGAAAAAATATTCTGAAGGGGAAAAATAATTTCAATCAACATTCGATAGAAGCAAGGAAACCAATTTTTTTCAAGAAACAAACTAAATATTAGTAGTTGAATTTACAAAATGTTCTGAAGGAAGAAGAAACAATAACAATCAACTTCCAATAGGAGCGAAGACAAACTTTTGAATCAACAAACCTAATTAAAGTATTTGAATTGATACAGGAAGTTTGTATAGGCAATCTTTACTATTTCAAATTGCAGGCTTACAACAGAGTTAATTGAATCTTAGTGAAATTGATGTTTTGAACTAAGTAGGATAATAGCTAAACCAGATCTTTCATTTGAGACAAATCAACGTACAAATCATTGAGTGAAAAAATTGAAAATCAAGTCATAAATCACAACCACAAAGATGTAGGGAAACAAATGATTAAAAATCTAAAAATCAGCTATAGGCTTAGCCTATTTAAGCACGATCCACTGAACCAACAAACACAAAGACTTCATACGAAAAACCAAAGTAATGCATAACATATATGTAAAAAATCATAATGTCAACAATAAGGAAAAATCACCTAAATATAGTGAATAACATATGTTATACCAACATAAATTGAAGAATCTGATAGAACTTGCTAAGAATAGACATGATTTCAAAGGATAAACAAAGAACTTTAAAAAATTGGAGACTAACATCAGCAAATAACATAGATTTCAGAAACCCATTTGCTATTCTTTATGATTTTTCAAAACTTTTTATTGGAATTTCTGATTTAAAAAAATAGTACATGTACTGCAATTAGAGATTGTGGGGAGTTAGAAATTAAAAAATAGATAGAGAAATCAAAAATCGTTTCACTGGAAGTTCAAATTGTTTGTGAAGACGAACCCTTGATACCTTTAGACGTATTTCACAGACTTTTGGGTAGTTTGTAGCTTAACATACAAATTTGTACCTCCAATGAGCCTCTAATGATCGACTTTTCACATGGTTCTGTTCAAGAATCCTTCAATAAACCGTTGAGATGCTGCTTATTCTCTTCCGATGAGTTCTTTGAAAAAACTCATACTTTTAGAGTGAAGTGAAATAAAAGACTGAAGTGGTGAAATGTAATTTTGAGAATAAAAAAGGTTTCACGGGTACACTAAACTAGTGGAGGGAAATATAATAATTTATTGGATATAAAGTACTTTTGGGAGTAAAAAATTAAACTTTAGCGGGGCACGTTATTTTGCTCTAAAAATAATTGTTGCCATAAGTACTTTATTGCTACGGTTATGAAAAACTGTTGCAATAAGAAATCTATAGTAATGATTTCTGTGATAATACCACGATTTATTTTAATAATTGTCCTATTACGTTCAAATATATATATTTACATGGTTGTAACTGTAGCGATAAGCCTTCTATTACTACGGTTATGTAACTATTGCCAACTAATCATGGCAATATGTCAAATTTCTAGTAGTGTTGCTTATGCCTCTAGATAGTTAAAGACTCATGAGAAGAACGATCCTACGCATGACTTGGAGTTGGCAATCGTTATATTTGTGCTGAAGCTGTGGAGGCATTACCTTTATGGGATTCACTATGATATCTTCACCGATCATCGTAGTCTTCAGTATATTTTCAGCCAAAAGGACCTGAATTTGAGGCAGAGGAGGTGGATTGAACATCTAAAGGATTATGAATTGACTATTCTATATCACCCAATTAAGTCCAATGTGGTAATAAAAGCCTTGAGTAAAAAGGATTCTAGTATGGGGAGTTGATGAGTCATTAAAATATGAATTTTATGACACCTAAAACATAGAATTATTGTGAGTTTTGAAGAGCATTTGTTATTTAAATATGCATTTTATGCTTGTTTCGTAGGAAAATAAAGATTCCAATGATTTATTGGACGTTGGGCTAATTTAAGTTGAAGGTTAACTTGATCTTGAAAGTTGTTATTTGTGGAAAGCCTGTGACAAGCAATGAAAGTAGTTAGTGTCACTTGGATGGTTGTATGAAGCGTGTAGAGCTAAGGCAATTTGAAGAAACATATATTTGTATCCAGTAAAGCGACAAGTGGACAAAACTGAGGATTATTTGGAAGAAGATCAACTCACATGACATGCCTAAGTAGCCTAGAATAACTACTGGACATACAATGGTAAAGCACATCAACTAGAAGCAAAACTTCACACCACGAAGCCTTTCAAGGCTCATGGTGCTCTATACGATTGCCATGGTTTCGTGAAAAGACTGTCGTGGAGGAGATCTATGGCATAGGACCACTTTGTGCAACCAAGAGCCTCACCACGAGACCTTGCACGACAAGTGGTGCACTTCACGATCCGTGAAGGTGCTCGCAAAAAGCATTCCATTGCACTGTAAAGTCACAATAAAGCAACAACAAAAGCTAGAATACATACAACATAGGCCATCTTGGAAAAATGAGCAAGACATGTTGTTTGTGTTGTGCTGGGAGGTTGCCTTTGCCCATGATCAGTGATGCAATTCACTGATGGTGTGAAGTGAGGAGATGCAGTACCTAAATGCTCCAGGAGCAATTGAAGCTAAAGTGGAACAAGAAGAAGCAAATAAATGCTCCATGAGAGGGTTCACGATCTGTGGTGTGTTCGACGGATTGTGAAACTGCTCGTCCAGGTTGAGGCTGCCAGGAACATTGTCGAAAGCTTCACCACAACCCTTTTCGCGACTCGTGGTGCACTCCAAGAACTGTAAAGGTGATTGTGGGAAGCACCAAGGCAGTAAAGACACAAGGAAAGACAAGGCAAGGACCACGATAGCATTGGACAACTCGTGAACACCTTCACTGGCTGTGAAGGCGTTTGTGAAGGTGCAGCTGATTTTGGATGCTTTCAGCATCAAGTGAAGGACCACAGAAGGCCTTACTGGGCGTGAAAAAGACCACGGGTCCTTGTCGTGAAAGTGTGCTTCGTCCTGAAAAGCTCAAATCCTAATCCATTTAGGAATCCTTTTTCTACTTATTTTAGGAGAGTTTTATGACTATATATATAACTTAGTTTTTATTGTCTTGGAGAATATTATACCCCACGACTTGGGGCTGCTTTGCATGATTTTTCTACATAAATTTTCCAATTTTTCCTTCATCAAACACGTTGGACAATAGCATCAAGAACACAACGTTAGTTGTGAGTTTTTTATTATCATCTTAAGTTTTTAATTCTTGTTTTGCTTTGCGTTTTAGCGTGAGAAATAAGAATTGATTTATTATCCCTTGTAAGTGATTTTAACTTGGATTAAATCATGATTCACGCTCTAATCTTTGCAAGTTCGATAATCTAAACTCACAACTAGGATTGTGGGAACCATGACGTTATAACAAAATAGGCAAACGTAGGTTGTTATTTATGACTTCTATTGCTTGTATTACAATTTCCTTTGGTTAAACGTCTTTCTTAATGAGTGCACACATTGAAAATTGATCGTATTCGTTAGTTGTCTGGGAGAAAATTAATGATTAGGAAAAGGGAATTACAACGGGAGATAGAGGCAATCGAACTATGTTTGAGTCACTTGATCCAAGAAGTGGATGGTATACTTGGGCTTGGCGATTAGCTTATACCTAAAGTACTTAAGACTGGGAGGTGATATTTCTCTGAAATCCAAAGTGAGGTTTAGTACTGAAAACATTCTGAGACCGAAAGGAGATGAATGGCATGCTTCTAGGAAGGACTGACAGGTGAACTAGAGGTTATCAAACTCACCCAATTTTGCAGGCAATATAATGAACAATATACCCAAGATTAATTGCTTACTAGTTATACGTCTTAGGACCACAAACCTATTCATCCACAAATCTATCTAAGCCTTAAGGAGATGAATGACATGCTTCTAGGAAGGACTGAGAGGTGAACTAAAGGTTATCAAACTCACCCAATTTTGCAGGCAATATAATGAACAATATACCCAAGGTTAATTGCTTACTAGTTATACGTCTTGGGACCGCAACCTTATTCATCCACAAATCTATCGAAGCCTTAGTTAACTTTAGTTTGCATTCGTATTCTATTTAGGATCTTAGTTCGAAACCCCCCATTTTTACTTTTTCGCATTTATTTGTTTTCTGAAAATAAAACCACCGACTAAAATAGGATAACTAGTAAAGTTGTTTTAACCTATTCCCTGTGGGATCGACCCCGACTCAAAGTTGGGTAAATAGACTATTAATGATCATCCATATTCTGTAATAGGAGTATGTTTGAATGTTATAAAAAATGGAACCGTTGTTGGGCAATATGGCTTTGAAATAATGTAATAGTTTTCTATTTTGGTTGTAGTTCTATTTCCTAGTTTTACTTCTTGTTTTTGTTTTGATTCAGTGTAGGGAACATGTTGTGTATGTTAGATACCGAGAGTAAGGGTGCATCTCTACTTCCCTACAAGCCTGAGTTGTAAATATCTATTAGAAGGATGAGAAAGAATGGTGCCTTTCCCAGCGACAATGTTCCAAACCCTTGGACTGAAAATTGATTGTAGTTTTGGGTATGTCGTGCCACGACAATAAATCAGCCGCTACATGGGAGGAAACTCATTATGATACTTGATGAAGTCCGAGTAATCAGGTACAATACTACTGATGCCTAGGGCATCACATGTATGATCACTTCCCTTATTCTATACTTTGGTTTGACATGCATTTGGGATAATACACATAATTTTTGTGGGGAGTGGGGCATCTTGAACCCTGATGAGTTTTTCTTGCTATGTTTCTTTTCTCTAAAGGTGTATTATCTAGTAGAACTGACATGTTTAGGTTGTTTTGTTTGTGTAAATATATATCATTATAGGAGTCTACAGTAACCCATAACTTTTGTGACAAAAATACCCCAATTTAAAATTTTTCAAATTGCTTGTATGTGCATGCATCCCATCCTGACTAACTTGTATGATCCTTGTGAAGCGTTGTATATATTGTCTAGTTGACATCTTGATAAATGAAGCATGACTGGGTTGGTTAGTGTTGAATAGTGTAGGATACGTGCGATGTGCGCGTGAGCTTATTTATCTAATTCAGTTGATGCACTTGTGGGCTAGAACTTGTCTAGTTAGTCCCACAAAGACAATTGAATGATTAGATTAGGATAGGATCTTAGGCCATTTTTGTTGTGAAGTCACTTAGCCTGAAATTGACCAACCAAATAAAATTATTCCCTTTGAACCAAAAGTTGAGCCAAAATAGACATTTTCTTTGTAATCACCCAACTCACCTTCCTTATCTATCTCCAGATATTTACTCTGGCCTTGGTATCTCCAAGGACATTATAAACCTTAACCTAAGCTAAAAGCCTAAGTTGAGGGTGGCTATTTTAAAGAGAAGAGGAAACTTTGAGAGTGGAAAAGAGTCAAGTGAGGAGAGGAGAAGAAAGGTTTGGGGGTGTGACCGTGAGTAAAATAAAAGAGCAAAAAAGAAATCAAAGAAAAAAATGAATGAAAATGAAAATCACTCCTAATGGCAAAGAAAGTAGGAAAAATAGGGGCAATAAGAGTTGGGGAGCTGCAAGTAGATGTCTAAGCCAAATCAGTGTCTTAGAAGGGCCAATTAGTCACTTTGATCCTAAATGTACCTCACCCTATCCCGAGCCTACATTACAAGCCGCAAAAGTCCAAAGTGATCCTAAAAGGGTCATTTTAGAGTCAAGGTGGTGAAAATAAGGGCAGGCATATGGTCTATACTTGTGTGTCAATTGAAAATCTTTTGTGAGCGTGAGTGTCTACGTTCCAGTCTCTGCTTTGCATATATATACTGTGTGTAAGACTTCTTTGTAGTAAGGGCACTATCCTTGCTCTGTTTGGTTCCTATTCTGACTAGTATATCTTTGTTTTTGGTCTTATGTAGGCCAACTGGATATAGTATAATGCTTAACTTGATCTATGTGAGTCTGTTTGGGTGCAAGTACATTGTAAGCTTACTTTATGGGCATATGGGAGATGACTTAGGGGTTATTGTATGATTCTTGTTAGATGTATGTATTTGCGCGTCTCTATATTTTGTTTTTAGTCATCAACTGAGGACAAACAATGGTTCTAAGTTGAGGGTGTTAATGAATCGTGAAAATATGAATTTTACGACACCTAAAACATAGAATTATTGTGAGTTTTGAAGTGCATTTGTTATTTTAATATGCGTTTTGTGTTTGTTTCGTATGAAAATGAAGATTCTAATGATTTATCGCACATTGGGCTAATTTGAGTTGAAGGTTTGCATGATCTTGAAAGTAGTCATTTGTTGACAGCCTGTGACAAGCAATGAGAGTAGTTGGTATCAATCGGATGACTGGATGAAGCATGTGGAGCTAAGGCAATTTGAAGACACATAGGTTTGTATCCAGTAAAGCAACAAGTGGACATAATTGAGGATTATTTGGAATAAGACCTGCTCACATGACATGCCTAAGTAGCCTAGAATAATTACTGGACATACAATAGCAAAGCACATCAACTAGAAGCAAAACTTCACACCATGAAGCCTTTCAAGGCTCGTGGTGCTCTTCACGATTGCCATGGTTTTGTGAAGAGGTTGTCGTGGAGGAGATCTATGGCATGGGACCACTGTGTGCAACCAAGTGCCTCACCACGAGACCTTGAACGGCCCGTGCTGCACTCCACAATCCATGAAGGTGCATGCAAAAAGCATGCCATTGCACTGGAAAGTCATAATAAAGCAGCAACAAAAGCTAGAATGCACACAACATAGGCCATCTCGAAAAAACAATCAAGACATGTTATTTGTGTTGCACTGGGAAGTTACCCTTGCCCATGATCAGTGATGCAATTCACTGATGGTGTGAAGTGAGGAGAGGCAATACCTAAATGCTCCAGGAGAAATTAAAGCCAAAGTGGAACAAGAAGAAGCAAAGAAATGCTCCATGAGAGGATTCACGATCTGTGGTGTGTTCGATAAATTGTGAAACTGCTCGTCCAGGTTGAGGCTGCTAGGAATATCATCAAAAGCATTACCATGACCCCTTGAGAAACTCGTGATACACTCCACGAACCGTGAAGGTGATCATGGAAATCACCAAGGCAGTAAAGACACAAGGAAACACAAGGCAAGGACAACGATAGCATTGGACAACTCGTGAACACCTTTACTAGTCGTGAAGGTGTTTGTGCAGGTGCAACTAATTTTGGACGTTTTCAACATTAAGTGAAGGAACATGGAAGGCCTTACTGGGCATGAGAAGGACCATGGATCATGGTCCTTGTCATGAAAGTGTACTTCGTCTAGAAAAGCTCAAATCCTAATCCATTTAGGAATCCTTTTTCTACTTATTTTAGGAGAGTTTTAAGACTATATATATAACTTAGGTTTTATTTTCGTGGAGAATATTATACCCCACTACTTGGGGATGCTTTGCATGACTTTTCTATATAAATTTCCATTTTTCCTTTATCAAACACGCTGGACAGTAGCATCAAGAACACAACATTAGTTTTGAGTTTTTAATACCGCTTAAGTTTTTAATTCTTATTTTGATTTGCGTTTTAGCGTGAGAATTAAGAATTGATTTCTTATCCCTTGTAAGTGATTTTAAATTAGATTATATCATGATTCACGCTCCAATCTTTGCAATTTCGCCAATCTAAACCCACAACTAGGGTTGTGAGAACCGTGACGTTATAACAAAATAGGCAAATGTAGGGTGTTATTTGTGACTTGTATTGCAATTTTCTTTGGGTAAAAGTCTTTCTTGATGAGTGCACGCATTGAGAACTTGCTTGTATTCGTTAGTTGTCCAGGAGGAAATTAATGATTAGGAAAAGAAAATTACAATGGGAGATAGAGGTAATCAACCTAAGTTTGAGTCACTTGAGCCCAGAAGGGGATGGTATACTTAGGCTTGGGGATTAGTTTGTATATAAATAACTTGAGATCGGGACGTGATAGTTTTCTAAAATCCAAAGTGAGGCTTAGTATTGAAAACATTTTGTGATTGGAAGGAGATGGATGACATGCTTCTAGGAAGGACCGAGAGGTGAACTAGAGGTTATCAAACTCACTAGATTTTGCAGGTAATATAATGAACAATATACCCAAGGTTAATTGCTTACTAGATATACTTCATGGGGACCGCAACCCTAGTCATCCACAAATCTGTCTAAGCCTTAGTTAATTTTAGTTTGCATTCGTATTCTATTTAGGATCTTAGTTCAAAACCCTCTATTTTTACTTTTCTGCATTTGTTTATTTTCTGAAAATAGAAGCAACGACTAAAATAGGATAACTAGTAGAGTTGTTTCAACCTATTCTATGTGGGACCAACCCTGGCTCCAAGTTGGATAAATAGACCGCTAACGATCATCCATATGCTGTAACAAGAGTATGTTTAAACGTTATTAGGAGTCTTACAGCTATCTGGGTTAAGAAGATGCCCTTAGCTAGGGATGTTTAGAGATTAACTAATAGGTTAGTGAGATTGTAGATTTTGTAGGATGACGGTATGCTTGCTTGTGTTGAGGCTTGTTTTTCCTTGATGGATCAAATTAAGAGTCACCAGTTTAAGGATGAGAGGCTATGTCAAATTCATGACAAGGTGGTAAGAGGGGAGGCTAAGGAAGCCAAGCTTGATTCTGAAGGCGTATTGAGGATTGAGGGTAGGATATGTGTACCTAAGATGGGTGATTTGATTAAATTGATTCTTGAGAAGGCCCATTGTGCTAGATATTTCATTCACCTGGGATAGCTAAGATTTACCATGATTTGAGTCAGCATTACTGGTGGTTCGATATAAAAAGGGATATTTCAGAGTTTGTGGCCAGGTGCTTAACATGTTAGTAGGTCAAGTGTAAGCACTTGAGTCTAGTTGGAGAGCCTTAAAGGATACCTATTCTGGAGTGGAAATGGGAACGCATCACCATGGATATCATGGTTTTCTTACCTCCCACAGTTGGAGGGTTTTATTCTATTGGGGTAGTAGTGGACTGATTGAATAAGTCTGCTCATTTCATTCCTATTAAATAGAGGTTCATAGCTGAAAAGTTGGCACATATTTACATCATTCAAATAATGAGACTTCATGTGGTCCTGGTATTCGTTGTATTAGATCGTGGCTCATTGTTTATATCTTATTTCTAGAAGGCCTTGCAGCATAGCCTAGGTACCAAACTATATTTGAGTATAACTTTTCATTCCCAGATAGATGGTCAGTCAGAAAGGACTATTCAGGTTCTTGAGGATATGCTTAGAGCTTGTGTGGTTGATTCTCGTGCCAAGTGGTATTAACATTTACCCTTGGAAGAGTTTGCTTACAACAAAAGTTATTATTCCAACATTTAGATGGCCTCTTTTGAAGCATTGTACGGGAAGAGATGTAGATTACCCATAGGTTAGATTTTGTTGTGATTGATAGCCTTGACACTGATTTTCTTAGAGATGTCATGAGGAAGGTTCGCTCGATTAAGAGTAGACTATTAATATCCAGAGTGGACAAAAGGGTTATGATAATAGGCCGGTTTGACCATTGGAGTTCATGGAGGGAGACCAGGTTTGGTTGAGGATTTCGACCATGAAATGTGTTATGCGATTTGGGAAGAAGGCAAGCTAAGCCCTAGGTATATTTTCTCTTTTGAGATTATTGAGCATGTGAGAGAGGTAGCTTACAGACTTGCCTTGCCACCTAGTTTTTCCTCAGTTCATCCTATATTTTATATATCTATGTTGAGGTGTTATGTTCCCAATTATTCACATGTGTTAACCCTTGATTCGGTAGAGTTGAGGTTGTATTTGACCTATGAGGAAAAGTCTGTCGTCATTTTGGACAGGCAGGTTAGGAAGTTGAGGACCAAAGATATAGCTTCAGTGAAGGTGCAGTGGCACCACCGGCCCATGAGTGAGGCTACTTGAGAGACAAATTCTAATATACGGGTCAAATATCCTCACCTTTTTTAGATCTCAGGTATGTTTCCTTACCTTAAGTTCGAGGATGAACATTGTTTTTAGTGGTGGATGATGTAATGACCCTGAAGGTCATTTTTGAAAATTATAGTCAAATTACTATTCTACCCTTTTTGGAAGTTTCTTAAGGTCATTTTTGGTTGAGTTGAAAAGTCAAATTTCGAAAATCTTGTTAAAAGTTGGAGTTTTGCAAAAGAAAAAGTTTTTTTAAAGGGTTAAGTTTGAACATTTTGAGTTTCGGATCCATTTTGAGTTTCGAGTGTAGAAATTCAACTCTGTTAATTCCATTAGCTCTGGAATGTTGAAACTAATCTATGAGAACTTGCAGAACTGAATTCGGAGTTAGAATGAAGTTTTTGGACCCAAAGTTGTGTTTCTAGTTATTTCTGGAATCAAGGTTTGACTTTGGTCAACATTCGAAGTTCGGAAGCTTAGATTAAAATTCTGACAGTTTTAGTAGTTTTGAATAGTCAGACCAATGCTAGAAATGATTCCGTAACAATTTTTGGAGTTTCTTAGGATAGTTTTGATATTCCAAGTTTTAACCTAGTTTATGGGAGTTGCATTGATAATTATATCATAGAGATTTCAAAATCAAATTCAGATTATTCCATTGAGTCTGGATAGCCGTTTCTGATATGGATACATGTTTGGATTATGAAATCAAGAGTTCAAACGAATTCTGAGGTCCAAGTTGGGAATTATTTATAGCTGTGTTTTGCTGGGTTTTGTTAATTCTAGTGCAGGCTTATTTTACTCTCTGTGTTCGCAGAGTTTATGTCAGTCGTGCTCCGCATTTGTGGATGATGAGGCATGTTCATGGAATAGTCAACAGAGTTGATTTTAAAGGACGTGTTTTAAACCATTTTTAATATTTCAAACTTTATTTGAGAGAGGAATTTCGAGATTTAGCAGGGCAAATTGATTGGGTAACTATTTTCTAACCCATTTCATTGATTTACATTGATTAATTTGTGATTTTGACTTATAATTTGGGATTTTGATAGTGGAATTTGGGGATTTTCCGGACATTAATTCCTAAACTTTAATGGATGATTCCTCTCTCATCTTAGCTCCTTTTTCGCATTGGTTTTCACCGTTGGAATCCTTATTACGAAGAGGATGTTTCTATGTAAAATTTTTCAAATTTTGATTACTTTTTTCTTGCGTGAGATTTTTGCCCATTTTGTTGTCTTCACCCGAATTGATCGATCTTATTGTTATTAGATTTCTTATGTGATTGTGATGCTATATTTGGATAGATTGTGATATCTCGAGTGCAAATTTGAGGGGAAAAGCTCTGATTATCGCTTGATTTGGGCTACTAGTTGAGGCAAGTGGAATCCTAAATTTTGATAAGTTTATTGAACATTATATCTCCTATGTTTACGGTTTGAATAGATAGAATACTTGTTGTCAATTGAGTTACAACTTATAAATTGTGAGAACTTACTAAATTGTGAAGTTAGTATCCATAACTTGAAAAAAAAGGGAAATATGGAGATTTATACTTGTTGTCTTGTGCTGGGAAATTACATACATATATATATGTATATGTATATGTATATGTATATGTATATGTATATGTATATGTATATGTATATGTATATGTATATGTATATATATATATATATATAATTGTGTCATGTGGCTTGTTAATGGAATTCGAAATAATAAGGTTGAGCTTTACTTGTAGGTTAGAGACTTGATTATAGGCTTGAGATAGACTCATTATTATACCTTACTTCGATATCATATTATGATTTGATTATGAGCATATATAACTAATGTATGTTTTACTCAAGATGATGATACTTATTATAAAGTGCACTCTTATTTGTACTTATCATTATTGCACCATTCATATATGTTCTTGATGTGCATTATGATTGAGTACCACTGATGAATCACTGATGAGAAATAGAGGACGGGCCACATGAGTCGTGGCATGAAACACCAAAGAAAAATAAGGGATGGGCCACACGAGTCGTGGCATGTGACATTGATTATATTTTGGGATCGGGCCATATGAGTCGTGGCATGTTACATTGATTATCTATATATTGGGGTCGGGCCTCATGGACTAGGGCAGGTACATGGACAAATATGTCCCCCATGGGTTCCGGACTGATTATATCAGTGGATGTGTTTCGTAGAACAGATATGCATCATGATTACTTAACATTGTATTACATCATATTATTTCATTTCATACCATTTTCATTACATGTCATTCTATTTCTATTTTTCTATGATTGATTCAGTTATAGTGAATAAGTTATATGAAGATTATACTTGTTGGTTATTTTGAGCTATTTGAAAATATATGTTATATGATCGAGATGTATGATTGAGAAATATATATAGTGACATTATTGAGCTTCATTATGAGGCACCAATTGAGAGGTAGTATTGCATAAATGAGTATGTATATTTATATATATTGTTGTTGCTGAGTCTTTTTTGAGTGCAGGAATGTAGTTGGGAGGTTTGTGGATAGTGTGGAAGGAGTGTTTTATTTTGTACGCTTTACTTGATGTTTAGATTCTTTTGTTGGGTGCTTGTTATTTTGGTACTCACCCTTGCTTCTACATATGTGTAGGTTGTGAGCCCGGTTCTACTTGAGTCAGCTTTTATCTGTTTGGACCGACCTTCCTAGATTTTGAGAGGTAGCAACTTTTCTACTTGGTAGACTCTCAGAGTTCTTCTTTTATTTCTTATGTTCTACTTGAGGACTGAGATTCAGACTTGTATTTATTTTCTTTATATTATGTTTTAGAGGTTTGTACACGTGACACCAATCTTGGGATAGTTTGTTTAGACTTGTTATTCTATAATTTGTCCTTACTTAGATTTCATCTCTTCCGTTTTACTACTGTTGTTAAATTAAGCAGGTTTGGCTTACTTGCCTTGGCGGGTTATGCAAGTGCCATCACGACCATTTTTGGGTCTGAAAGAGGGATCCTCATAGACTAATATTGAGTGAGAGATGGGGCCCACTACTACTTCACCCACTATACCAGAGGTCATACCAATGCATCCTCAGACCGCAGGAATGATTTACGTGTCTGCCAATTCTATTCAGGGTTAGGTGCAAAGACAGGTTCGCACTAAGTCCTAGTTGACTCAATTATTGCAACAGATTTGACCTTCGATTCGTAAGTCCATAACAGAGTCTAAAAAGAATGTACAAGATTGTTTTATGACTGCACTTGCGAAGAGACTAGCATCAGTGTAGATTCATTTGAGAGGCGTGTGGAACAAAGCCTCAGATTGACTTAGACTCCAAATACTACAACCATCTAAGTGGAGATCTAGCTATGAGGATAGTGACTCCAACACCATTAGTGATTCCTCTGCCAGATGTTACTACAGAGGAGGTAGATTTATTTTTCGATGAGCCCCCAACCTGCATTGTTGGGGAGAGGCCCATACTAGTTTTGATGATCCTGATGCTGCTAGGTGAGATTCGGAGAGGCTGAAGAGAGAGAAGATGGAGGTTGTGAGATGGACCTCTACTATGATGAGATGAGGCAGGCACGAGAGCAGGAGATAATAAGGGGTGTTGAACCATCCGGACATACCGCCACGACTGAGGAGACCACCGAACAAGTTGTGGGTGATGAGACACAAACTGACTCTAGCACTTAAGCACCCAGGTATGTTCCTTTTTTACCCCGATGTTATATTTTGTTGTATTTTATTGCATTGAGGATAATGCAAATATTTTTCGATGGGGTGTGGGTGATATAGGCCTCAGCGAAGTCTAAGTAACCAAGGCCTATATCTACTCTAATATTTTAGTCTGCGAGGTTTTCTTACTTGTGTTCTTCCCCTAAGGACATTTACTTTTTGTTGAACCAGTTTGTTTGTGATAGATAAATAGTATTGGTAGCATATTGTACTGATATCTATGACATATGCTAGTTTATACTGAAAAATGATACCCCCCTATTTTTTATGATGTGTTGATAGGTAGTTTTGATGACAACCATGTTGGATCAATAGTTGACAATATTTGTTCTGATAAAGATAGGGTTAATTGTAATAAAAGGCATGATCTGAGAGTCTGTATTGACAGTGTATCCAGTGCCAAGTATGTGTGAGCATTATTGCATGATTCATATATTGTGTTTCAGTCTAGAACTTTCCCTATTATTCTAACTGAGACTATAGGTTTGTTGGTTAGGAAAGGATCATAG
This sequence comes from Solanum aculeatissimum, assembly GCA_038996855.1. Taxonomy (NCBI): domain Eukaryota; kingdom Viridiplantae; phylum Streptophyta; class Magnoliopsida; order Solanales; family Solanaceae; genus Solanum; species Solanum aculeatissimum. The sequence goes on along the minus strand of JBCEWC010000806.1, from coordinate 13,206 downwards.
GTCGTTGTTCATAATAGTCCACCCAGTCTAAAATAACCAATTAAATACAACATGTATCCCTTGATCCTAATGTTTGAGCCTTACATGTACCCTTTCTTTGTGTAACACCTGAGTAACTAAACTTTTTTTACTATGTAATCCTAAAATTAGCCCTGGTCCTTCTTTGAATATTGTGTACCTCAACTCAGGATAAAAGCCTAAGTTGAGGGTGGCTACCAAAAGTGGCCCTGGTTCATAGGTTAGATGTTGTGCACCTCAACTCAGGCTAAAAGCCTAAGTTTAGGGTGGTTGTTACAAGGAAATCATAGCAAGATGGAAAAGGAAGCATAGTAATATAATGAAAAAGAGTAAAATATGAAGTGGGTGCGAGAAAACTAGATAAAATGCCAAAGAGATGAATTAAAAAGAAAAAGATTTGAGAAAAACCAAAGACAATTTACTGAAAATTAGAATAAATGCACCCGAAAATGGTTGAAAAAAGAAAAGGGGAACAAGGAGTTAAAAGATCAGTGTTGATGAGGCAAAGTGTGAAATAACGCAGTGTCAAGAAGGGTCATTAGTCACTATATTCCAAAAGTATCATACCAAGCCCCCAAGCCTACGTTACAAGTTGAGAAATTCCTATAGTGATCCTAGTCAAATTAGTCAAAAGTCATGATCAAGAATATAGGGGTAAGCCTATGGTATTGTACACAGTGTTCAAATATCTATTGAGAGTGTGAGTGTTTTTGTCAGTCCCGAGTATTGAACCTAAACATATCATTCTAAGTAAAAAATGAGACTTCTTTCTGTGAGGACACTTAAATTACATTATTAATTATGGATTACCTCGGTGAGTGTTGCTTATGTACATTACCTTGCTTGTTATAATTGCTCTGTCATGTATTTATTCACATGAGTTTGTTTGATAATTGTCTTGTATGTGCATTGATGGTTTGACTGGGTATCTGTGATTTACTGAGATATGATATATGCCATGAGATTGAGGTTGATGTATCTGTTGTGCTATTTATGTTAGATTGAGTTTGTTACTTGTCAGTTGACGGTGTTGATGTTCCGCCAAAATACGATACTTTTGATGCTTTAAACTTAGAATTTTATGTGTTCTCAAAGTGATGTTAGTAGGTTTTAAGTGTTTTTATGTTAGTTTTGTAGGATTACATGAGTTAGGAAGTTGTTGGGCTAAAATAGACAAATTGCAGCTTTTTGGGTTTTTACGGGACCTTCTACGGGTTGTGGTTCATTCCACAAGCCGTAGATGGATTTTGTAGGATTGATCCAGTGAAGAGAAACTTTTCAGAAGTTGAAACCACATGTTACCAGAATGGGTCATAGACCATTTGACGGCCCGTACATTAGTTCGTGCCTTGAGTATTAGAGATGATGTTTAGTTGTTGAAATGTTACCAGATGAAACCTTTTACGGGGCGTAAGTCAGAAGATGGTCTGTATGAAGGGGTTCGTATATTTAAGACAATTTTAGAAGAGTGCAGCCAACGAAGTCAAGCCATGAGCCGTGATTCCATCTACGCCCTATAACTATGTTCGTCAAAGTCTCCGGTTTTAGTTTTTCTATTTCATTTAGGATTTCATTTTTTTTTATTATAAATAGGTTTTTAGGTCTTTTTAGAAAAGGAGAACTGGAGACTTGATATTGTTACTTTGTTTTAACTTGTTCTTGGATATTTCTTGTGGATTCCTTTTGACTTTATCTTCGAGTTATAATATCGTGTTTTTCACGAAGATTTTGGATTTCGTGTTCTTCAATCCTTCATTATAAGTGTTTAATTATGCAAATTCATAACATGATTCTTTCAGCTACAATAAAAATAAGTAGCTAAATCCATAACTAAGGTTATGGGAACCATGAAGAACTAATAAGGTAAAAATCGAATAATTTGTAATTCTTGGAAAGTGTGCATGTATGTATTATTTATCTCTTCGTTGTGAATGTTTTTTAATAGTTGTAAACATTAGAACTTGCCTATTCTTACTTACTGGATCAAGGGGGTAATGAATGAAAAAAGGGATAAATAATAGGATTTGATGTGAGTAGACTTGTCTAATCAACCTGAATGGATCAAGGGATAGTTGTGCTGGGACAAGGTAAGGGTTTGTAATGTGACACCCGTTGACGGATCAAGTTATGTTGTGAAATTTGCCTAGTGCCCGGATCAAGGGGCTAGGTGAACATAACTTACCAGTTTTGCATGTTACACACTAGAAAATGTTACAATTATTTGGTTATACTGAGTTAGGAATTCATGGGGAACACAATACCCTAGTTACGTCTCTCACTGAATTTACAACACTTGCTTTTGACTATTTGATATTAGTTTAGGTTTAATTATTGTTTTTCATCAAACCCCTTCCTTTTCGAGAAGTAAGTCAATTAATTCATCATAATTGCTTTGATTACTCCAGGTCTAGACCTTATTCCTCGTGGGATCGACTCAAACCATTATTAGGTTTTTTTATTTGAACAACGACCGCTTATACCTTAATTGGGAGGTGTAGTTTGGCGTGATTGTGCTCTGATACCAATTTTTCATGACCTTCTCAGGTCATGATGATACCTACCATAACCCATCGATAGGTAAGTTAACCTGTAACCCAGAACTATAAGTAATAGGCATAAAGGGAAAACTAACTGAATCAACATACAAGAGATAATACAAATAAATAAAATCAAGAATTGCCTAAATATATATACAAAGATCCCTCCCAGGACCTGGAAGTCACTAGTACAGAGCTACTACAAAAAAATAAACAGCACAAGTCCTAAAAGTGAACCAAAAATATCTACAAAATCTGGCTAGTCTCAAAATATACAAAAAAAAAAAGTCACTAAGCTAAAGGAGACAGAATGATCCAAAAATGTCGAATGCTCACCCTGGTCTCCGATGTGGGATGCTACAAGCTCGATCGATCAATGCTAATGACTGGTGCTCAAACCTGCATCACGAAAGTAGATCTAGAGTATAGTATGAGTATCAGGACAATATGTATTCAGTAGGCATCATAGGTCGACTGAACAAGAAAGGTAAATGAATATGGAAGAGGAGAATAAAAACTTAGACAGGAGTCAGAATATACATTCTATGGAAAAGGATTAACACTAAGGGAAAATTCACAAAAACTAACTATGAATACTATACTAGTTATACCTGAACAGGTTGCCGCAGGCCCTAACAAGACACACTTGCGCAATTTAAAGTAAAACTCGAGCAAACCCCTATAAGCACGTCGGGTACATAAAATTTCTATCCTATAAAGGATAGGATCTAGGGTTTTCCAGGAGTGAATGCCCAAGGGACAAGTTTGGAACTTTAACTAGAACCTATCCTATTTTACTGACAATAAAGAGAGAGACTCAAACTCACAAATGGCCAATCTCAACAACATTGGGCAGCAACCCAGTACTCTGACATATGTATCTCAATGCATTAATGATCACAGAGCCCTAGGCTCAAAATATAATCGACAAATATGGAACTCGAACTCACAATATGCAATAGTGAGGCTGGTCTCCCAGCCTCAAATGGTGTACTGTCAAAATAGGGACTCGAACCCTCAAATGAATGACTAATTAGGGTGCTAATAAACTTTCCTTACTTCTCGATATATAGACTTGTCAATTACAACAATCATAACTAAGTAATGATCTCAACAGTGCCACCTTAATATAGATATTTTTCACAGATTTTCAACTCATAGCCATACCAGGTTATTTTCAAGGTAGAAATAGCTCCAACACAGGTACAAGATCACCATTAGAGTTCACAATCTCCAATCTCAGGACACTATAGATAAGGTATTTCATAAAGCTCAGTTACTGCCTATCTAAGGCCCAACTAATAGACTCTAGTATGCTACGCCATGCTACAAGGATTTAGGCCTTCTAGAGCGATAAGGGGGCATTCTAAAGCATGTTTTCGTCACCTATACTAAGGCCAACATGATTTACATTATCAAAAGTAGGAATCAACATGAATAAACAAGCTACTAAGAAATAACAAGAACCACATTTTCGCAATTATCCTTAAACCCTCAAAAGAGCCTAAAATATGCTACTAATCCTAAGGTATACAGTTAATCTACCAGTCCCCAATATTCCAACAACTCTAACATGCTTCCACAATACTGGCAATATAGGAAACAACACTAATAATAGCATAAGCTAACAAGATGGTATACATGCTAATGACTACCCAAAAATATCAATAAAGGCCTAAACTATAAATTCTAACACCTAAGGCATATAAATAAGCTATCTTGCCTAAATTTCAACTAATTCAACATGACTTCATACAGTCCAACTCAGTCTAGAAGAAGGAAAATTGTAGCCTACCTGTGAGTCGATCACACGCGCTCCAACTCACTATGCCAGAGCTTTTTCCTTTCGAACAACCTTTGAACGCTGCCATGCTGTAAAAAAATAGACTTACAACATTATTACAGTCTTTTTTATGCTAATTTTGCAATTTTCATAGATAGACCAATTTTAGGGTCCAAAATGTGAAATGTGGGGTTTGCATCCTAAATTCTGAAATTAACCCCAAAAATTGGTTGAAAATAGCCACCCAGACCTATATATGACATTTATAATAAATTTGGGGTACGGGAGTAACTAGGGACGAGCATGCAAATAAAAATAAACAATTTAAGTTAAGAACCCAACACAGATAGTAGCTAAATCAATAATTTCACTAGAAATGAGGCACCAAAAAGCTAAAACTAATAAATCCATGATGACCGTCCATGAAATTCTATCCAAAATCACATCAAAAATTGCTAAAAATGGATCTAAAATAACTAAGTTATGGCTTCTTGAAGTTTCAACCAAATTCCAATTTGAAAATGAGAAAGGCAGTAACTTATTCACAAAAAATATCAAATATGAATTTTTCCCGTGCAAAACTAATCATACTACGACGATCCCTGCAAAAACCCTCCACAAAATAGCATCAAGAATAGCTAAAAACGGACTTAAATTACCCAAGTTACAAGCTCCCATATACTACAAGATAAGTTTGAAAATTCACTAAGACAACAAATATTTACAGAAAATGGTAATAACGAAGCATCAACAATCGAAACTAACAATACCACGATGTTTCTTATGGAAAATCTACAATTTAGCATTAAGAATTGCTAAAATCATACTTAAATGACCAAGTTACAAGCATCCAAAGTTTGCTAAAATTTTACTCCAAAAATTGAAAGGAACAATAGTTAAAACATGAGTTTTTCCTCAATGAAGCTTCCCACGTAAATTCGAGCTCACCAAAGGATTCCCTCATGAAATTTCTTTGAACTTCGGCCTTTGAATTACTAATTTTTAGTCTAAAATGAGGAAGAAACTCACCTTAAAAATGTTTTCCATAGTTGAAACTGTATAATAAATACACACACACACACACATATATATATATATACACACAAACTACTTGTCACGTGGTTGCATGCCATTGTGCCACATTGCCACTTCGCTTCAGTAACCATTCAAAATTATTTTGTATGCTTAGCCTCATTTGGAGTCGAAAAAATATAAACCATATATGAAATCTAATTGGTAACGACGTTCCTGACTTAATGGTGCAGTCACAATTTTCATATAAGGTTGTTTCGATTGACTGTGGGTCCCACAATCATTTTTAACCAATTTCTACCAAGAGGCTTGAAATGAGTTTGAAAGCCTCGTGAATCAAATGAACGGTCGTTCTAGACCAAACTTGATATTTCAGAACTAATTGCATTGTCAAAATTTTCATTTGGGAACATTTTCCAAGAATGTTGACCAAAGTTAACCGTTGGTCAATTTTAAAGGCTAAATTACAAAACTCGGTACAAACTCACACTGAAGGCCTCGATTCTCAAGTCAACCTTGCTTCTAGCTTAATTTAGCTAATTCAGAGTTGATGACACTGTCAGGCTTCCATTCTGAGGTTGTTTACTCATGTTGTGTACAAAAGTCAACTTTTTCAAGGTATAAAGCCTTTCAAAACAAGAAAAACTGCACAACTCCTAAACGAATGACCAGGCGACCGAGCTATCGGTGCCAGCAGGTCATAAATGACCTGAGGTCGCTATAGAAATGCTCTAATGGAGGAAATGATGCAGTATAAACAAAATGACCCTAGGGTCATTACATATCACCTCCATATTAAACTCATTTGTCCCTATAGGATGATGATAAATTAGAATTTACCTTATACTCCATTTGATAAAAATTGACACTCAAATATTAGGATAAATCATTATTATATTTTTTTGAAGAGACAATAAGTAACAAAAGTCTTTTTAAAAAAAAATTAGAGCAGACCAAAGTTTATACAGTGCTTGAACTAGAGAAACCAATGACAATCAACTTTTGCCAAATGAAGATAACAAACTCGACCTAGATCTGATAATATGTTCAATGACAAAAAGGATTGGTATAAAAAATTACCAAATCAAAGTAATTCACTTTACCAAATAACTTTTGCTAACATTTCACAGACAATTGAATGATTAAGTTAAACCACATTATTTTATTTTAAACCCCATTAATAAATAAAACTTTTGATCTTTGTTATTTTTTATTTTTTTAAAAATACTTTTTGGGTAAACTATAGTTCACTCAATTTTCTTAATAAAGGAGAGGTCTTTTTAGAGTGATATTTTCTTTTTAAAAAAAAAAGAATAGGCAAAGAAAGAGTAGTTTGAAAAAAAAAAAGAAAAGGTAAAGATCTATCATTTTTAACTAATTCATCTTAAAGTCAGTGAACATTTGATATAGTCTTTCTGGTGATACAAAAAGTAACATAGAAAATGTGTATGCTGGCCTCAAAAAAGAGTATCTTTCCTAGATGGACTTGACCCCATTAAGTCAAATGCTCATGATGTGAATAAAGTGTACTCTATTAAGGATAATCGTTATATAAGGCTGGTTCAACTAAATTTTAAATATTAATCAAGTTGGTGTCTAGACTGCCTATAAAATGAGTAGACAACTCGAATTGGGAAGGAACAACTTATTGGTAGCAGGGCTTTACGACCCCATTGTTTGGACCTTCCCATCATAAAACATATGTAACTAAAATCCTTCTCAGGAGTATAATCGTATCTATGGTATCTCAAAGAAAGATTCAGGAGTAAAGATCTCATCTACGAATAAAATAGATCTTTCAGAAGACTCGAATAGGTGTTTGAGAGAGGATAATTTATATTACAATTCAAATAACATCAAAGTAGCAAATAAGCGAGCAGATAGCACATAAGGCCAAAAAAATATAATATTCAAAATAAGTCTTATACAAGTCAATAATTATAAGCTCGAATTTTAGTTATCCCCGACAAAGTCACCACCTTTCATACCCTCATTTTTTCAATCCATTTCGCTTTTAAAAAGCGAATGACATGTTTTTAAAAAAAAAAATGTTTTTCCACTTTAAGTGACATTTTAAAAAGGGAATATTTATTAATTCAGAGTCACTATTTGGAATTGAGTTTTCATGTTTCAAGTCACCTTATAACCTAATAAAAAGAAGTTGACTCCTTATTTTATTGATCTGTGAATGAGAAATCTAGATAAGGAATTATGTTGACTGAGAGAAAGGTATTAGGTATCCCTCAAATCCCGTAGTTCTAGCACGAACGCTTTATTGACTAATGTATGAGTTAACTTAATTTTCAGTATAATGTACTTATAAGTTTTACAAAAAAAGTTGTTCACCCACCTTCTTTGGTTTATCCAGAACTCATTTAAAACTATCTTTATTAGTGTGTGGTATATTGATAGTAACACTTTCTATCCTTGCCACAAATTATTATTTTATTTGTATATATATCACGCCTAAAATTTATTTAATGCTTTTTAAAGTAAAGTTTGCCTATTATTTTTATGCTCCTAATGGTTCAGTTAAATATATTTAATTATTAAAATTATTTAAAAGACCATCAAGAAATGAACAGACTTAATCGACATTATTCCAAAACCTCAATTGAAAAAGAAACAAAAAATTAAAAGTAAGTCTATAATATTACTTATTGCCGAGGAATAAAGAAAAGTTAATTACATGTATGATTTCTATAGAGTGATATCTTTATTTACACCACATCTTCAACTAATGCTTAAACACAATTATTTATCCCTAAAGCCTAAAACATTCATTCAAACATTATTATATTATTATCAATTTTATAATGAAATATTTTTCTTTTGCAATACTTAACACTCACGGGCTAAATGATTATAAAAAAAATAATCAAAAATGAACCTTAAATTATCTGAAATACGAATTTCTAAGCTAAAACAATATTCATGCCAACAATGAAGTAAATTTTCTTACAAAACAAAGAACAAACGTGTTTTGGAATATATTCTAACTATCCATACATCGTACAACAAAAAAATTAAATATTTAAGCATGCAAATAATAATCACATATTATGTTACTTTTATTCTAAATTTAATGATATCAAAATTCTCAACTTATTTTATATTATGATAGCAAAGTTAAACACACATTTGAGCGACTTTGTAACATTGAAATCATACAATAAAAAATTGAATGTTACCTTAAGTGAATATTAATTCACAAGAAAAAAATGACCACAATTAAGAACCATAAACTCAAAATCATGAAAGCAAATCTCGAACTCAACTTTTAACTTTCTCTAGTTGTTTTTTTTTTTTTGAGAGAGAGAGTTTTTGTTAAATGTCTATTGTAGGTATGTGGATTTTCTGTATATGTAAGAGTGAGTGTAGGTAAGGGGAGAGAATCTTAGTAATTCAATTGGTTGACTATCTGAACTTTCACCTTATTGGTGAGAGTTCGATTTCTCACATTGTAATTCCCCTCCCCATTTTCTCTTTCCCTGCCAAAAAAAAAAGAGTGTAGGTTAGTGGCTTAGGTTGTAGAGAGGTGTGTCCAGATGGAGGTTATGGGGAAATGCGGTTAGTGGCTTAGGTTGGTTAATTTTTCCTTAGGGCAGTTTAGTTTTTTTTTCTTTTTAGTTTAGTTTCTTTTTTACTAAAATATATTATTTTTTAAACTCAAATATTTACATAATATATATATATATATTATACATAAGGATAAAAACACTAGTTAACTATTTTAAATTAATAAAATATATAAAAGGTTAAATTGCTAATCTAAAACTAAAATTTGATGATTCTAATTTATTTATTAAAATTTCAACTAAAAGAAGAATATTTTTTTTTCATTAATTACTTTTAAAAAAAAAAAATTGAAACAAATTTGTCTTAAAATGTGATTCTATTATTATAGTCTAAAATTTTAATTTAATAATTTTAAAAATAAACTCACTAAAATAAGATAAATATTTACCATTTGGATCCAAAATAAATGTGTAAATACTAAAGGTATAACTTAAGTTTGGTAAAAAATTAGATAAGAGACTTTTTCCATTATTTATCCAATTTTGGATCAATTCCTTTTCGAGAAAATAGAGACCAATTCTCCCACACGTTATATATGAAAAACTCTTTCAGTTTGAAGACCAGTTCTCTTCTTCTCGTATGCAATGCTGAATGGACAACAAGGTTAAAAAGACTTGTTAGAAGTAGGACTCTTAACATACCTCTATACAATTAATTTAATGTGATATTTATTATGTTTAATGCCTTCAATAAGAAATGAGTTGACACATAAATAGACATTATGATATTATTAAAAAACAATTATTGTAGGAATAATATTTAAATGAACCGTAAAAAGGTTGTTCAATATTTGATAAACATTTTGGTAATAATTCTATTTTTTTTTAATTCCCACGTATAGATAAGTATGATGAAATAATCCACCAAACCACTATAAATATGTAATTCAGTAAATAAATTTCCCTAAACTTTTGGAAACAAATTAAGTAACAACTAAAAACTAAAAAATAGCAGACTTTGTCAAATTTAACAACCTTGCGGAGAGTTGAGATGCTACCATGAGGATCTGTATAAGGAATAAGAAACACACGATTTTCTATCATTGTTTCACTATTGAAATTTTCAAGTTGTAACTTTTGCTTCCAGCCATTAAACCCTATTTTTAAAGAAGGAACTCCTTTGAGTTCATGAGGTAAGTATATTTTTTGAAGTGGTTCGTTGAAGTTTATAAGAAACTCATGTGATTAAGGTAAGAGATATTTATTGAAGTTCATACGGAACTCGTTTGAATTCAATACATTACCACTGTCTGAAAAATGATTTGACCTACTGCAATAATGTTCATTGTACGAAAAATACTTATACTAGTTCTGATTTTTTTTCATTTTTATTTAGCAATTTCCATCAATGATTAAGAGAGAAATACTGGAGGAAGCTGGGTCACAAAGGATATGTTTCATTCTTATGTCACAGCTTCTTCCACCATTCCTCTATTAATCATTGATGAAAATACTAAATAAAAATGAAAAAAAAAAAAAAACAGAACCAATATATTTCGCGACAATGGAAATCATTTCATTATACTGAATTTATACGAGATTCCTATGAATTTCAATCAGAGGCAGCTCAAGCATATTAGTGGCTTAAGGTGAAAATTGAATGGAGGCCTTAAATTTTAAAAATAAATTAATATATTTTTTTATAAATTTTATTCTTGTATCTCTTTGAAATGCAAAATTGTTTAAAAATAATTATAATTGATTTTATTCGATAATTTTTTTGAATTGATCATATAATCATACTCCACATGTACCAAACTTATTCTAATAATTTTTTTTTACATGAAGTAAATAATCTTTATTCACAAGGTTGAGTGGCTGGAGTCAAGATCTAAAACTCAGCAATTTTAATGGTGAAATAATGACTTTTAGATAGATTTACACTTGTTACAATGGACATTATTTGAATATGTTTAACCATTTTTGGGAAAATAAAAAGCATTCAATGTAACGAATTCAAATGAGTTGCTATGAACTTCATCAAACCACTTCAAGAAGTTTACTTACCTCATGAACTCAAACAAGTCCATTTCTGGCATGTTGACATCCACCATGGCAAGGTTGAATTCATCAATTCGTTTTTGCAGAATTGACAGAGCTAAAGTTGCTGGTTCACTGGTTGTTACTGTAAAAACAGAAAATCAGTCCACGAAAATGTCAAATGGAAGTAATATACCTTGTTTAACACTATTAATTAGTCTAGCAAGTTAATTTTAATTTAAAAAATGTCTACAGATTTGAAACTATTGGGAAATTCCCTTCTTTAACTATAGTTACATATTTGATTTGATATATCTTCTGCTCCCACTTCTAAACCCCCGCCCCCCCCTCCCCGCCCCAAAAAAAATATAGAAAAGAAATGCTAGATTCATATGAATGGAATCAGGTACTGTTAAGATATACTATTAATCATGCGTTTGAATATAGTATTATTTATTGAACAATTGTTTGTTTATTTATTCAATTCAATAAAGTGTTACATTAAATAGATCAATTTGTCATATATGTGTCCTCAACTTATATAGTAGATGATTTGGTGTATAGAGTTTAAGCTTATACATAGAAGATCAAATTATCGGTTATGATAAGTTAAAATTATAGTTCACAATCTAGATGGAAATTTGGACAAACCATTGGTAAGATTGTAGCACGAGATTATATGTAATTTATCTTGATTATGAGAATGGTATAGTTCTAACTTCTCATGCTAGTACATTTTGTATATATTGAATGGGACCAAGTAGAGATAGATGTTTTGGACTGACTCATAAAAATATGTTCTCTAAACTATTAAATATACTTATATTCTTAATCTTCATATAACGATTATGAGTTGTATACATTAATTATCATTTTGATTTATTAAAAGCTGAGATTTTGAGATGGATCGATATGTCTGGAAAGTTAGATGATAATAATATATATTGATGAATAATTAGTTAGTTGATGGAATTCATGTCTCAAGATAGAGATTGATGATACACATTTTTATGAGAAGCTTATAAGTTTTCATGCGCAAACCCGGCCGGTAGATTTATGAATTTGGCGCATGAAATAAGTTAAGTATTTCTCCAAAAGAAATCAATCATTAAATTAAATTTGTCAATAATTTAATTTATTGATTTTATCTGTAGTCTTAACATGGTGAATTACATAAGTGTTTAATGAGAAATTTTGAAACACAAATAGAGGAGTGCAATTACGAATTTTTAGTGGAATAATTTGTAATTTATTATGGTAAGAATAATTCAGATTAAAAAGAATTATTTGCATAATAGGAAGACTCAGTAATTAATTTTGTGGTACCTATAGTGCCTATATTTAACTAGAACTCAAAATCATATTTCTGATAAAAGAAGGTTTCTTATATTTCAAGAAAAAATGATTTCCTTCTTCCTTTTGGATTTGAAAAGGTACTTTATAAATAGGGATCTCCTAACCTAGAAAAGATACTGAGACAAGAGAGAAAAGAAAAAGAATCAGTATTCTATACAATACTTGCCCACTCAAGTATTAAGAGAGTTCAGTTGTTAATTTGGGATCACTGTAGAAGACCGTAGATTTGGAGTCTAGCTTGCTTCAAGATATCTGCACATGCTTCAAAAGGTATTCCTTGAATTAATTTTTTGCATACTTAATGTGTGATACGTATTTGTTATCGTTATCTATAATTCATGTAAGCAGTAAAATCTTGAGAATGTTTCCGCTATATAATATTTTTTAATAATTGACATCAAAAGTCTTGCTTATAAATAAAAAGATACGTACGTAGTGCAATTATTTTATTGCAGACATTCATTTTTTTCAAGTGATAATGATGACGACTTAAAATTTTTTATCACTTGTTATTAATAAACTAATTTTTTACAAAAATTGAGAGAATGGCGGCAGTGCACATGTGATCATAAAGTGCAAAAATTTTAACTTTGCACTGTAAGAGTGCCTTGAATTATTTTTTTTAAATAAGGGAAAAGGGTTAAAAATGCCTTTGTATTATCAGAAAGGAGTAAAAATACCCTCAGTTTATACTTTGGTTCATTTATGTCCTTGTACTATCAAGAAATGGGTCAAAAATGTCCTGATACTAATGAAAGAGGGTCAAAAATGCCCTTGTCAATGATACTTGGGTCCAAAAATGACGTTAAGGGAATTTTTGGACCAAAGTATTGATGATAAGGGCGTTTTTGGACCAAAGTATTGACGATAAGGACATTTTTTTAATTAGTAAATATTTATCTTACTTCAATTTGAGAAAAAA
>JBCEWC010000805.1:17753-49159 GCA_038996855.1 Solanum aculeatissimum | reverse complement strand
GGGGTGTTTCTCAACCCCTGGCCAGTTAAGGGGTTGGGGAACCTTTTGGTTTTGGCCATTTCCCTAAAAAAAAAAAAAAAAAAAAAAAAAAAAAAAAAAAAAAAAAAACTCCTTCATAGTTGGAAAAAAGAGTTATCTATTAAAAGAAGGAAATGAACATTCTAGTGAGGTTTTGGTTCAAATTTATTAGTAGAAACCTAATGTTGTCCCAAAATGAGTCGATTCATTGACATCCAAAGGCGACATTGGTTCAATGCAATATGGACCGCCTGTAACAACCCGAAACTTCCCGAACCTTGCCATGTTGTATGAGGACTAATTTGGATCTATCTTGGTTAGCTTTTGAGTTTTCTGAGTCTCTCTTGCATGACCGTCTTGGAAGAAATTGCATTGGTTAAGCTTTTGCTTGACGCCTTGTGGAAATACTGACTTTAAATAACCATATCTCTTGGTACAGGATGAACTGTATGGTTCACGACATATCCAATTGAAGCTCTTTGAGTTATCTTCCCAACGAACTTGGTTTCACTCAATTCAAAGTTTAGATATGGAAGTCATGGCCCTCACAATGAGACTACCTGCACAGGGAAACCTTCTAGAAAAGGGAAGAAAAGTTTTGACTAAGGCAGGCTGTGTGACCTCCCACGGGGCGTGGTTAAGTATTTAGGGATGGCCTTGGCCTATGGATCGATTCTATGTATAAGGTTAAAAGTACAGAGATCGCGTCTTGTCGTGGGGTTCACGGGTCGTGTGGAGGCTCAAGACCCGTGAACAGGTCCATATGGATTCCAGTAAGCAGCCAAGGAAGGCTCCACGGACCACCTAACGGTCCGTGTGAAGCTTCACGACTCGTATGCCTGGCCGTGTAGTTGCAAGAAGAGAATTTCTCTAAGTATGGAATTTTAGTGGGCAAAGTTATTTGAAAGCCTGGCTTCACGGACGGGACTCATGGATCGTATGTCCTTTAGAGGTTCGTGTAGTTGACCATATGGGTAACATTTCAAATTTTCCTATTCGTTGCTAGATTTATGCTCGTCTTCAAGTAAGGCTTCACAGCAAGGCTCACGGACCGTGAGTCACTACACGGTCCGTGTTGTACACTTCAACAGTGAAAGTGACAGTTTTCTTTCTCTTTTCATTAATGATTTAATTGTAATTTTTAACTAATCCTAAGGTCATTTTAGCATTTTTAAACCTTCCTAAACTCCTAATTTAGCCCTCGTCACTCTCATTCAATTCAAACCCTTTCAAATTCATTCAATTACTCTCTAGGTCCATTGAAGGCTAAGCTTGGAATTCAAGGGAAGGCTCAATTCTTCATCACATTCTCCTTGTTCTTCTTGATTGTTCAAGGTGTGTGGAATTGATTAATGGTTCCTCTTTCAACCATGAAGACCCAAACTTCTCTTCCTCAATTTTTATTAAAATTATGCTTACTTGAAATTGGGTCTTTAAATTTATGAATGATTTAATTAAATTGAAGTATGGACTATATTTAATTATTTATTTTAAAGTGAATTAAGCCCTAAGTTGTTAAATTCCATTGATTTTATGAAGATTCAAAAATGTGTGTCCCCTTAATTCTTCAAATCAAGCATGGGTAGTATGGATTATGATTTTAATTGTTGATTCCTTATGATTTGACTATAAATTTACTTTATTATAAAGATTTAAATGTTGATATCAAATTACCCATGCCACTCTTTGATCATTCATGCATTTGCATTCATGAGCATGGAGACTTGATGAAATTCTTGATATGGGCTTGACCCACTTGACTTGACTTGATCTTGGTAAGACATGGGAATTGACTAGAATGTGATCACATCTTATCTTGATATGGATCTTTGAGCATCTTGGGTGTTTATACTATCTTGTATATGTTAGAATGAGCTACTCTTATGCATTGATCTTGGATTTGGCTACTTGAACTCTTGGTCAGCTTTCTAGCCTAATTATGGAAAGACTTGAATTATGATTTGGCTTTTTAACCAAACTTTGCATTGCATTGATTTGAAGTAAAAACTTGTATATGTATATATATTCCCGTGTGATAAGACTTAGTACCTAGGGATTAGAGTCAGGGTGGACTATCTCCAGGGGTCCATACACCTTTCCATCAAATCACGTGCCAACATGGGATTTCTCCCATGATGGGATGACTTGTTTTGATTCCCCTATTTAGGGTGACTTGGGATCTACCTGGCAAGTAGTCCAATTCTAAGTAGTAGCTTGCTTGGTCTCTCTTGTTGTCGGTTGAGGTCACATCCCAACTATAATTACGTAGGTTTGCATTCTTACATCATGGCTTACATGGCATCTTGATATGATACTCTTCCTTGTTTATATTCTCCTTCTATATATACATGTGCCCTTGTCATCTAGCTTATGTGATAGGACCATGTACATATGTATTGCATACCCGCATACTTAGTGCATTATATGTGCTAACCCATACTCTTTGTCTACATGCTCTAACCATATAGGGATCGGAGACGATATTCATCCACCGTGGACGCCTAGTTGAGATCTCAGATTTGTTACTAGTGGTGAGCCCTATACTTCAAGGGCAAAATCCACCTTCTTCTAGCTTATAATTTATAATGTTTTATCTATCTTATAACGTGAGGGTGAGCCCGAATTATGTTGTGGCCCCATCTTATTCTATGTAGAGGCATAGTTAGACATATCAGATTATATTGTACACCGTATTATGTGCTTATTTGAGATGCTATGACTATTTTTGTTTGTTATGATTATGCTTACGTTATGGTGGTTAGTTGGATGAGAATGTGCTTATGTGGAAAGTCCCAAGTCCCTCCGTGCCCCCATAATTTGAGTCTTACTTACCTGCCTATAGAAAGTAATTGCTATGTGCTATGTGAATTATGCTTATCCCATTCCCGACAATATCCCCTTAGCTTGAGTCTAAAGCCCCGGAATCCCTTAGAATTATATATTTATGATGTTACTACACGCTTCTGAACCAATGATGTGTGCAATGATGCTTAGATGGCTTGATCGAGGACTCTCAGGTTCTCCTTTACCATGTCACGCCTAGGACCTACTCTCGGGTCGTGAGATCGCCTAAAGTTGAATTTTGATTCTATCATTGCCCCAAAGATCCTCACTAGAGAAAAGTAGGTGTAGACCTTACTTGCATTCCCTAGCCTTGTCACCACACAATGTAGGCGACCTGGAGTTCCCTTCAAAAGCAAGACTGATGTGGAGATCACTCCATCGTCCTCAACTGATATCCAGTGAATAAAGGCTAAATTTCAAAGGGACGAAGAGGATTGGGCCAAGAAGAAGTCAGTAGATAAAACACTGGTGATTGATGTTGAGGCCCTTAAGTCCGACGTTGTAGAGTCGACACTCAAGGAAGGTATATCTTTTTCCTCTCCCTCATTACTTTTTTCTTCTACTCCAGTCCTTTCTATTGATGCACAATTTGAGCCTCGGGTTATGGAAGACCAACCCCCGATCACCAAAGCCACTATTATTAACATTAGCTGGTTAGCCAAAGTAACTGATGTCCATGCCACTTGGGTTGAGTCTTACTTCCCCAAGATGTTAAGAGAGCCATAATCGTCGTATTGGCCCCATGTATTGAGGTTGAAAATAAGCAAAGGGAGTTGACTGAAGCTTAGAAGCTGAGGATGGATAGGCTAGAGGTAGTTCTGAGGATCATGGGAAAACGTTGGTGAGTTTGTCTGAAATATTGACCGCTCTAGAGAAGAAGGACGGTGGTAGTGATGATTCGTCGATAGTGAAAGCCGATATTGATCAGTTGAAAAAGGAGGTGGCATCATTGAAGTCTATGCACATTAATTCTTTTTGGGATGCATTGGACGTGCCACCTAGAGTTGATATGCATGTAGTTCCTGAGGGGAACAATAAGGGTTGATGTTTCTAGTGGAGGAGATAACAAAGAAGATAATATACCACCCATATCGGAGATCGATGAGGATACCTTGGGATATGAGCCACATTAGGCGGAATTTGATGAGTTGAAGTGGTTAGAGGATGATATTGTAGCCACGGTCACTAAAGAATCTATTTAGGACACATCCATGATTGGCATTTCCAATGTACATGAGCCAGAGCCCGTAAGGTCGATGATTGACTTGGAGAGTGCACTATAGGATATGGGCGTTGATGTCCCCATGACCACTTCTTTAGGTTCACCACCACCACAATAGCAGGATTGATTATGTTCAGAGGGATTCTAATTCTCACTCCTTCCTTATTATGCTTATTTGATATTCTTGCTCATTGAGGACAATGTTCTCTTTTTAGGAGGGGGTGAGCTATTGGAGTCCCAATATTTCTTGATGATGATGATGACTAACTATTTCTATTTTGGGTTTGATGATTTGGATGAGATAGTAATTACTTTAGTTTTTGTTGATGGAAATTTGAGTTAATTTTTAATTTTGGTTTGTAAATATTCTTTTATTTTGAATTGTAATAGATAAGTAGTTCTTTTAATTTAGTTCTTTTAATTTTCCTTTATTTTTGATGGATGAATGATTATGAATGATGTCCTTGATATTTGTGGCAAACCTCGTACATATGTGAAAAGTTATTCAGATGCGTTTATCGTGTCTCTAGTCCTTAGCAATCCAAGTATTAATAGTCTATATCTTTGATTCGGATTGTGCCATAGACAAGAAGCATATACTAACTCATTAATTAGTCTTCCTCTTGAAGAATCAATCCATGAATGAATTTGAGTTGACTATGTGAGTATTTAGCTTGGATATGCAATGATCATAAATTGTGAGGGCGTGTTGCCACTGTTTGAATGTGAATCCATTTTGCTAATGTGGGTTAGGAATTTGTTGAGAGGCATGTTTTGTAATATCTAGAACTTTCTTGGTTTGTTTTGAGGAGTGATTTGGTTGAATCCAGATTAGGAAAGGACCTTAGACCTTCTTTGGTTTCTTTTGAGTCCACCATGACCATATAAGCCTCCAATGACATTTAATTGATCCCTTAGTGAACCCTTTTTGAGTCTTGATCCTTTCTTTGGCAGCCATATAGCCTTGACCTTTATTTTGAAATATAATCCCTTCTTGTTTCTCACCAATCCCTCATTGAGCTTAACTGAGCAAAGCAGTGGCCAAAGGCCAAAGTTTGGGGTGTTGGTAGAAGAGGGTTGTCTCCCAAGTAAAAGTCGAGGGAAAGAAAAAGAAAAATAAAGAAAGGAGAGGAGTCATTGAATGAAGAGAAAAAGAAAAAGATCCAAAAAGTTGAAAAATGATGGAAAGAAAAAGAATTTGCGTGAAAAAGAGGATCGTCCAAATTTTGATGAAGAATGTTTGCAAAAGGGACACCTAGGATTGAAAATCAAAAGCAAAAAGATGTCAATTGGAGAAGAAAACGAATGATGATCAAAGGAATCATGAGCTGAGAAGTGTGTGTAGAACTCAAGGGGGGATGGGCCACCATTATCCATATGTTATCCTACCCATCCTTAAGCCTACATTATAGCTCGAATAAAGTCCTTTAGGATCCTAATTTGGATAAAATCAAGTGAAATATGATTGAGAATAACGGCAAGCTTATGAGTTGAAGCTTACATGTTTTTCTCATTTGGAAGAGTGAGTGTTGAAGAGATCCTTGGAAATTATGTCCTAACCTTGTGTGTATAGGAACTTCTTTGGAGTGAGGGAAAATGGTGATATTTTTGGGCAATGACTAGCAGCAACATGATCAATTGTGAGAATAATCATGTCTTGAGCACTTTTTAGTCACCTCTTGAGGCTTCAAAATCGCATAAGTGATTTGTGAAAGTTTTGAGGATAGATGACACAGGTGGAATTGTATGTTTTGCTCCTTATGGCCCTGTTAGCAAGCATTGAATTGAAATGATTGGTATTTGATTTCCTTGAGGGCAAGTAAAAGTTTAAGGTGGGGGTGTTGATGAGTCCATATCTTGGACTCAACTCGATGTGCTATTATGTTTTGTATGCTAATTAAAATGTGTGTTTTATACCAGGAATAAGGATAAAAATGCATAGAGGGACAATACTCAAAAAAACACGAAAAAGGAGCAAAAATGCTAAAAAGGTCGTTAAAAGTGACGTTGCCAACACATTCAGCGAACCGCTGAAGTGCAATTGATACCGCCTAATATTAAAGAGTTCAAGCCCCTAAGTTCGTGACAGAAAGGCGACACAAGTGGAGGTTTGGCGGATTACCGAAAATGATCAATGATGGACAAAGACGTCGCCGATAGTTGTAAAGAATTGAGCCTTTAGGTGATGTAGGAAAAGTTGGTCAAGTGCACATTCGGCACATCATTGAAGTGCTCAGTGATGGCAGACCTTGACTACAAAATGGTGAAATGGTGCACAAACTCTAATAAATTGTACGGATTATAAAAGGATTTTGTAAAGGAGATTGTACATAGCATTCCATATTGGTTTCTACAACATACCATATAGAGATAGAGAGAGAAAGAGTTCATAGAAGCTTCTTGAATAAGTACAAGGGTTTTTGTGATTTCCAAGCTTTGGGAAGAGAGTTTTGAGAGATTAGTAGAAGAAATTCATCTTTTCTCTTATAATTCATCTTACCCACATTCATGGCTACAAATTATGGTATTATTTTATTACTTTTGAACATGTGTGGCTAAAACCCTAATGTTGCGTGTGTGTATATGATATGGTGGGTAGGTGCAGGATAATAAGTTAAGTTCTCCTAAATACTAGATCAAACATCTAGGTGAATTTCATCACCTTACTGCATCGGTCTTTGTGATGTGGCATTACTAACCCTTACTTTTTATCCTAGACAAAAACTACTACACCTAGTAGCCTGATTAGTTGAGAAAAATCGATCAACCTCTGTTAATTAATTCTTTTCCTATTTGTTACCTCCTGGATCTAGTAGGTGATACTAGGTGAGTTCTAACGTAGGCCTTCCGTTAAAAATCAGTTAAATTGAAGAAGCTAATTAACACATCCTAAACACCATCCAAGAACTTGCAAGTAATCCAATTTTATCTTAGTTAGTTTGTCATGGTTCCCACAATCCTAGTTATGGATTTAGCCACACATACTTTAGATATGATCAGAAATCATGTAAGAATAATACATAATTAAATAACTTACGCAACAAGAATTGATGAACAAAATCTGAAATCTCAATGAAATTGCAAACATGAATTAATCAAATCAACAAATATTGTTCACAAACTCTCTAAAGTACTGAACCTAATGTTCTCAGACATTAGCTATTGCTCTCTATCTGAGAAAAACCTAAAAACCCTATTTATAGTACTTAAAATACAAAGTTGAAATGAATTAGAATAATCGTGTCGGCACTGGTCACGAGCACCTTTTACGGCTCGTCAGACAGTTCACGGTTCATGAGTCAGGGTCTCGTGGAATGTGGTTACAGCTACTGGAACTTTTTATGAAACCTCTTTCATGAGTCATGTAGAATTCCACGCCCCGTGAAGGGTTTCATCTAAGCCACTTTGAGCAACTCTTCACTTTATACTTCTTTAGTTCACGACTGTACTCTACGACTCATATTTTGGTCTACGACTCATGCTCGAATCTCGTAGAGTGGGACTCACTTTTAAACATCTCACTGGAAAAACAAATGAAAACCCCTCTACGACTCGTGAAATGACTCATGACCCGTAGAGGGTCTCATAAACTGTCAATTTCCTGTAAAATCTGTTCTTCAAGCTCAAAACTACGCCAATACTGAAATCCTGCAAAAACAAATAAAATAAATATCAAATATACTAACATCGCTTTGAGAACACACAAAATCCCAAGTTTATAGCATTAAAAGTGCTATATTTTGGTAGCACATCAGCACCCTCAACTTAAAATTATTGCTTGTCCTCAAACGACGGACTCAATCTACTTAAGCACCACAAAGACACATACATCAACCCAATAGCACAGAATACATCAAAATCTCAAATAGATACCCAACTCTCCTTAAAACACAAATCAATTAGCTATCTAGTAAACCAGTGCAGACTATAAAAATCCAATAGTGCAACTATGACAAGCCATGGAACCACAAATAAGCAACATATCACTGAACTAGTTAAGTATCATAATACAATGTAAGTACCCTCATAGAGAGAAGTCCTACCATACACTCTCGGTGATATTTTCAGTTCAAGTTTATTGGGAATATATCAAAACACTCACTCTCACAAAAGATATTCAACTACTGTGCCTAATACTGTATGATTGCCCCTATACTCTAGACTTATGACCTACTGACTAGTCGGACCAGGATCACATTAGGACTTTTTAAGCTTGTAATGTAGGCTCAAGGGGCTTTGGAGTGATTATATGGATACATAGTGATTGCGACCCTCCTTGATACTG
Source organism: Solanum aculeatissimum (assembly GCA_038996855.1). Taxonomy (NCBI): domain Eukaryota; kingdom Viridiplantae; phylum Streptophyta; class Magnoliopsida; order Solanales; family Solanaceae; genus Solanum; species Solanum aculeatissimum. Next base: position 40,790 of record JBCEWC010000805.1, on the reverse strand, counting down.
CAGTATTCACCACTTTCACCCTACTAACCTATCACTTTTCTTTTCTTCTCCCTTTTCCCATTTTCAACTATTTAAGGGTATATTTTTCTTCTTTTTAGCACTTTGCCCTTATTTATGTACACTATTTTGAACTCTGGAAAATTTTATCATTTTTGTTGCACCCTTTTCAGTCTTTTTCTTCTCTTCTCTGTATCACTAAGCATTTTTTCCTCTTTTATGACATCTTCTTATACTAGTCACCCTCAACTTAGGCTTTTGGTTGAAGATGAGGTGCACAATATCTATCCTCTGAACTAGGGCCACTTTTTGGGCGGCCACCCTCAACTTGGGCTTTTAGCCTAAGTTGAGGTACATAATATTCAAGGAAAGACCAGGGCCGAATTTAGGAATTATTATTTATAAAGGTTCAGGCTTATTAGGTGTTTACAAAGAATAGGGTCAATGTTAGGCTCAAAAATAGAGTTCAAGAGATAATTAACATCTTTGGTTGGTTATATTTAAGCTAAGTGGGCTAAATTAAAACAATGGTCTAAGCTCCTTTCCTAACCAACTATCCTAAAGTCTAAATCCTGAGTAACAGGGCAAGTTCTGAATTGAAACACAATAAAGAATCATACAATTATGATCACTCACTCATGGCACTACTTTACATGTTAACGCAACTAGTAGATCATGTTTTTTTATCACAGTCACACACTTATCAGAAAACATTATCAAATAACCTAATCATGCATCAAACTTAGCAAAACAAAAATTTGGTAGGTATCATTTTTACACAAAATTTACTATGTCATGGATATCAATACTATGTACTATGCATGCTACCTAAAACATCCTAAACATGTCGGCTCAACATAAAATAAAAATTTGTAGAGAAAGAACACAGGCAAGAAAATCCTTTGGAATCAAAAATTGGGGTAGTTATAAGCCAAAGTTACTCAGACTTCACTAAGGTCATATAACCACCCATACCCCATCAAAAAGATTGTGCATTGTCCTCAATGCATATGAGTAAAATATAAGGAACTAGGGTCAAAAGAAACATACCCAGGTGCCTAAGCGCCTCTCTCGGTCTCACTTTGTCCACCCTCTACAGGCCTGGTGGACTCCTCAATAATAGGAGCAAATCGGGAGGAACCCTAGCCTCTAAGAAACTGGCATGCACGCTCCTGTCTGGCCTCCTCCTCCTCTTGGGATCTGGCCAGGGCAATCTTTAGGTCCTCCTCCTCTACCTGCTCACCACCAAGGTGCTCCATATCTGGATCATCTGTGCGGGGCCTCTTCCCGCGGGAAGTTTATGTGGGCTCCTCTGAAGTAAACCGATCCATAATCGGTGTTGCAACGGGCATGGTAGACATCAAGCCTAATGGAGTAACCAATGCTGCAGCAATGTCGCCCTGAAGCTGTTGAACCTCCGTCTGCATAGCCAAAAAATCAATGGAAGCTGTTGTACGGAGGCTCATCTGGATATGCTCCACAAATGCATCGATATGGGCATCTACTGGTGCAAGTCCCGCTCTGATAGTGGTAGTGGTAAATTCTTGCATGCGACTCTCCACATCTGAAATAACCTAACGGACCCAGGGCCTCAACTGTTGTAGTAGTTGAGCCAACTATGACTCAGAATATATTAGTCTCTATGCCAGTGCTTGAAAAGATATTGCCGACACAAATGTGATGCTGGTAGGTGTGAAGTCGTGAATACAAACTCTGGGACAACAGCAGTAGCAATAGTGGGGCCTCTCCCTTCAATAGTCTCAATCTGTGGGGGGGGCCTCTGTAGTTTGTGCAGTGAACGAACAGGAGAACTCAATCGTAGCCACAGAGGCAGGCAAGTTTGGAAGTATAATTTGTGGCCTCGGTGTCCTACACGAAGCAACTGGATTCTCTTCAACCTTGATCAGGATGGTATCTAAAGTGCACTGCACCTCCAGTAGTATGTCCACGTGATGAAAAATACAAACCCCCACCGTCAGACATAGACGGTGTATCAAGCATGGTAAGGGGATCGCCGTGGACCTTCTCAAGGCTACCTCATATATCTGCTCGATGAAAAATGTGACCTAATTGATAGCATAGCCAACCAAGATGCAGGCTACCAAAATGGCTATCTTCAGTGTCAAAGTATTGTCTAAAAGTGTAGGCCAGATCCTTGAGCGAACCACTACCCATAAAACTTTAGCGAGAAAGTTAAGTGAAGCCATGATGATAGGCTCTGAAGATGTGTCTACCTAGGCAAGGTCAGGTCCTGCAACAGCAATGTGGGTAACCACCCACCTCATCAAACGGGCTTGGCGCTCCAGGTTCTTATGACTCCCAAGTCACATGCTTGCCCCACTTTGTGGTCGAACTCTGTTGTAGAATTGGGGACCGCAAACTCAAGTTCGAATAGCATCCATCGGATAGTCTCCTTTGAGATATCGACCACCTGGCACCGCACTCTAACCTCCTCTAGACTGAGTTGGCTGAGAGGCTCCTTCCCCTTGGGAAGAGTGTTATATATCATGGTGGCGTAGGAGGCGAAGAACTTCCTCACCAGTACCGATGTGTACCTCCTAGTCAGCTATGCCAACCACTAGAGTTCGTGTCGTACGATGGTGTCCTCCAATCCCGGGATACTTCGAGTCCTCTGGTGATGACCCGGGACTCCTCTAGTATAGAATGAGTGGGTCAACCATGCTCGTTTCTCTGTATATCCTTCATAAGACGGTCTACATGCCCTTGTTGCACCACCTGCTGTCCACTGCGTCTAGTGATGACTCAGGTGCATGAGGGATAGAGGATGAAGAGGACTCTGAACCCTCCTTAGAACCAAATCCGAACCCCCTGTCGGAGAAGGTCATCTGAATGCTACTGCTAGCCCGATCACCTCACTCATCAGACTGGGAAGGCGAACCACAATAGCCTTTGATGTAGCATGCCTTGAAGATGCTAGAGTCTGTCGTGGCTCTATATCAAAATCTGGATGGATGTCAAGCTCCTCTATAGAGCCACTAGCCTCGTGGGATGCTTCAAATTTGTGGCCTTGTCTCGCAGGAAGGCATTCATAACTCGAATCTCCTCTTTCTTTGATTTAGGGGTCATGGTACCTCCAAGACACACAATCATGAAATGGGTTAGTTCCATGAATTGCATTCCAAAATATAGGAAAATTTTAGAATTGGACTGTGGAGATTTGAGTTTATGAAACCCTCCTTATGAGTCGTAGAATGCTTTACAGCTAGTAAAGGGTTTCGTGAAACAGTGTGTGGTTACTGTTTAGCTCACTAGACTTGCATCCATGAGACCCAATTATGACTCGTAAAATGCTTTATGAGTCATAGATAGAGTCGTAGATGTAAGTCATTACTCAGGTTCAACACTAGCAACCGATAATAGACCCATCTATGAGTCATAGATCGATCCACAAGTCGTAGAAGGTCTCGTATGATGAGGCCTCAAGAAAAGATCAACACTGGAGCCTTCCACGAGGAGCAACCACGACTCGTGGATTGATCTATGAGTCATAGAAGACCCTCGTAGCCATGGACAGTGTTCAAAAATTCTTTTGAAATCTCATCTACAAGTTGCCCTGACCAATTTTATCAATCAAACACCATGTATACACAAGGATTTATGCACCCACATACAAATTTACACCAAGTTACCAACCCTAGTCATATATTACCCCATCAAAATGATGTATTATGTATTTTAATTATTCCGACCATTCGTCAACGTGTGTGTTAACCACTTGGCCATGTAAATGCATTTTCAATAAACTATAATGACCGAGTAGTTGCACCATCACTCAATTTTAACACACCCACCCTTTTCAGCACTCATTGCAACCTTAATCAAATAATCAAAAGTTATGACTAAATTTTTAAGGCATAGGAATAAATTCCTAACTCCGCTAACCCGTCCCCGACCCAATTCAAGCTCGCTAAAAATCACAATTCAATAAGGCAAGTTTTAGAGACCGTAGCTTACCAATATGAACCAAGATTGAGAAGAGAGTGACAGGAAAGCAGTGGGGGTTCGGAACCCTAGGGGATGTGGGTTCACTTGAGTTTGAACAGAAAAGTGACGTGGGTTGACGGAATGGTTGTCGAAAGTTGATGGGGTCGGTGCTCTTAGGGTTTCTGATTGTCGATTGTTTGCAAATAAGGGGTCAAAATAATTTTGACCCCTATTTAAATCGTACAGGGTCGGGTCATGATGTAGGGGTTTTGCCTTCACGAAAGCCCGATTATGGGTCGTGGAATGCTCTACAACCCATGAATCGGGGTTTAATGGAAGGTTGAAACCCTTTCATACCCACCTTTTTGTCTACGAGTCGTATCTTACAATACGACTCATAACAACTCTCATAAACCACTTTGATACTTAGGCAAATTTCAGGGACTTACCTGGGGTCCACGAACCCAGTCCACAACCCGTAGTTCTACATACAAATCGTGGACTTGGTTCGTGGACTGGAGTGCATCCTACCCTTGCTCACTGGAGGTTTTCACGAGATAGTCTACGGGTGGTGAAATGCAGCACGACCCATAGAGCAAATCATGAACTCCAGTGTTTTGTTCCTTTTCAGCTAAAGTTGGCTTACTTGGTCTGGTACCTGCAAAAATATACTATTACCCTATGCAACTCCAGTCCAATATCCAAAATTTACAATCTAAAAATATAAAAAGCTAGACTAATCTAAAGTCTAAAGCTAAAAACTAAAACTAAACTATGATTATTACAAAAACATATCTTAGGTTGCCTCCCAAGAAATGCCTGATTTAACGTCGCAGCATGACGCAGGCTATCTGATTACTCAGACTTCATTAATAGCCTAGACATACATCTTAAGCTCATAAAGCTTCTTCATTTACATGCAGACGTTGAAGGTGACTTCTTCATCATTCAGTCTAAACTTGAGGAGGTCGGATTCCATGTCTACTAGGGCACGCCCAGTGTCCAAAAAAGGCCTTCCCAAGATAATTGGGACTTTAAAGTTGACTTCACAGTCTAAGATTACGAAGACCGCGAGGAATATGAACTTGTCCACCGTGATAAGGACATCATGCAAGATTCCCACCAACTTCTTCACAGTATGGTCATATACCAAAAGTTGCATGCTAGTAGGTATAGAGGATGTTAGGCCGAGCTTCTTGAAAATCACAAGGGGCATCAAGTTAATGTTGGCACAAAGATTACATAATGCCCTTGAAAACTCCGCATACCCTATAATGCAGGGAAGGGTAAATGTTTTGGGGTCCTCTCTCTTCTGCACCAAGGATCGGGTAGAGATAGCACTACAATGTTGGAGCTCTTTTGAGAGCTCCTGACTCACGGTGCACTTTTTTGTCACCAAATCCTTCATAAACTTTGCATACCCGGGCATCTTCTCCAGCGCCTCAACAAGTGGGATGTTGATAGAAAGTTACATCAGCATGGACAAGAAGTGTTTGAACTTACCTTCCTTCTTCGTTTTCTTTAATCATTGTGGGAAGGGAGGAGAAGGTCGAGAAATGGGTTTCGACTGAGTTGGCGCAACATTGCTTTCCTTAGTCCGAACACCAACATCTCCAACTTCAGCTTGCTTATCCACAACACCCTCATCACAAATCTCATCATCATCTACATGCATTGGAGGATCAATGGTCTACTTCCAACTGTGAGTTGTGATAGCCATACACTACCTTTCATTCTTTGGATTTTGAACAATGTTACTACGCAAAGCACTCTTTTGGCATTGGTTGAGTTGGGTCGAGATTTGGCCAAACTACTGCTTGAGCTACTTAATTGCAACTAAATGAGACTCGATCTTCTAATAAATACTGGAGATGTCAGTTTTAATCCCCTCATTGTCTTATCCTGTGTATCAACCTTCTTCAGCAACCTATCAAACATCTTCTCGACCCTGGACGAACCTGCACCAGAATCACAATTGTGGAGTAGAACAGAAGTGTCGCTTCTATAACCATCTCTGTGACCCACTCAACATCTCTGTCTTGGCCTCTATTTCAATCATAGAAGCCACCCCTGTTGTTGTTGTTGTAAGCTCCCTCATGTCCGTAGTTCCGACCCTGGTTTCTTTGCCCTTGGCGACAGTAGTCCTGATTGAACCCCTAGACTATGGCCAGAAACCCTCCATTTTCTCAGATATGAAACAAGCCTCATTTTCAAAATAGGGTTCCTCATAGGGTGCTCGGACAGGCTAATGAGCAACTGCATTCACCTTCTCATTATGCTTCATCAGCAACTCCACATTGGCACTAATTTGTGCAAGCTTCTGCATCACTTCCTCATTAACCTGTGCTTGTACCGGAGTAGTAGTAAAAGCAAATGAGCTCCTTGTTGTGGCCTTATCCCTTGTTCCCCATGCACAATTTGTTTTGACCACCCTTTCTAGCCTCTTAGTGATCTCCTAGAAGGTATGATCTATGAACGATTCGCTCCATGATGGTGTCGGCAACTGCTTGCCCGTTCTCATCAAGGGCTTTGTAGAAGATTTCAACCAGCGACTCATCTACAATCTTGTGATCGGGAACCCTTCTTAGACACTTTGAAAACCATTCCCATGTAGTACCGATCGAATCATCAGGCAACTGCTCGAAGTTATTAATCTCTTGTTTCAGCTTGAGCTTTTTGGAGATGGGGAAATACCTCTCAGAAAAGGTCGTCTGCAATTCAGCCCAGCTGGTGATCAAACTCTATAGGAGCTTAGCCAACCAAGATGTTGCATTGCTAATAAGAGATAATGAGAACACACAGAGCCCAATGACATCCATGGACAGATTTTGGTTCCCCATTACACTCTTGCAGATAAAAACAACGTTGTGTAGGTGATTGTGTGGATCCTCTAATGGTAGTCCTGCGAACAACCCATGATTCTGAAGCATCTGCAATAACCCACTCGACATGACGAACTTAGTGTCATCCGGAAGTGGAGGTAACACTATCGCTACAGTGATATCCATAACCATCGGGTTCAGTCGATATTGATTCCAACCATTTGTTGCGGCTCGAAGTCTCTCAGGTTGTGGAATAGCTATGGGTGGTTGTCCCCATTAGGATTTAATGCAGCATTCGCCGCATTCTCAACATCATTATCGGGTTGTCGATCCATTCATCCTTTAGTCTGCTCAATCTTGGATCAAAAGAAATCAAGGGAGTGCCTCAACTTTTCGTAGTTGCCATGCACTGTTCACCTGCACCCTATATCAAAACAAAAACAACAAAAAATGCAAAATTAAGGAAATACAGAGTAATCTATCAAATCAAATTACAGTGTGCTAATCAATTCTAGCCGTATTCCCTGTCAACGATGCAAGTAAATGCTCTCGACTCTGCGCTTACGCTTAGCACACACCCCTACTGGAAGGTTTTGAAGCGATCGTACTCAAGTATTTAACCTAAAATGGGTTAGGATTATTTCCTCGAGGAATATGGTAAACTCCGGATTAACACACTTCTATAAATTGAATTGATATACTCTACTATCTCCTAGAAATAGAAAAATGAAAAATAAGCATAACGAAAGGAGGATTTGCGATTAAAATAAATTATAAACTATAACAACAAATTGTTTGTAATCAGTAGAGAAATGAACTAGGGCAACATGTTCCCATGACTCCCTAATTAAGTGTTCTTGGATACTTGCGACTCTTTTCTGGTGTATAGGTGCAGGACAATAAGTTAAATTCTCCTAAATCCTGGATCGGGCATCTAGGTGAATTTCATCACATTACTAGATCGGTCTTTGTGATATGGCGTTATTAACCCTTACTTTTTATCCCAGACCAAAACTACTACCCCTAGTAGCCTAATTTGTTGAGAGAAAATCGATCAACCTATGTTAATTAATTCTTTTTCTAATCGTCACCTACTGGATCGAGCAAGTGATAACGTAGGTCTTCCATTAAAAATTAGTTAAATTGAAGAAGTTAATTAATATATCCTAAACACCATCCAAGAAATTGCAAGTAATCCAATTTTATCTTAGTTAGTTCATCATGGTTCCCACAACCTAGTTATGGATTTAGCCACGCATACTTGAAGTATGATCAAAAATCATGTAAGAATAATACATAATTAAATAACTTACGCAACAAAAATTGATGAACAAAATAAAAAATCTCAATGAAGTTGCAAACTTGAATTAATCGAATCACCAAATATTATTCACAAACTCTCTAAAGTACTGAATATAATGTTCTCAGACATTATCTATTGATCTCTATCTGGTAAAAAACTACAAAAACCTATTTATAGTACTTAAAATACAAAACTAAAACGAATTAGGATAACTATGTCAACACCGGTCACGAGCACCTTTTATGGCTCGTAAGACAGTTCACGGCTCATGAGTCGGGGTCTCTTGGAATGTGGTTGCAGTTACTAGAAATCTTCACGAAACCTCCTTCACGAGTCGTGTAGGATTCCATGCCCCATGAAGGGTTTCGTCTGAGCCACTTTTAGCAACTCCTCACTTTCTTCTTCCTTAGTTCACGACTGCACTCTACGTCGTATTCTGGTCTACGACTTATGCTTGAATCTCATAGAATGGGACTCACTTTTCAACCCCTCACTGGAACAACAAATGAAACCCCCTCTACGACTCGTGGAATGACTTACGACTTGTAGAGGGTATCGTAAACTGCCAATTTCCTAAAAATCTATTCTTCAAACTCAAAACCACGCCAACACTAAAATCTTGCAAAAACAAACAAAACAAACATCAAATTTACTAACATCATTTTGAGAACGCACAAAATCCCAAGTTGTAAGCATTAAAAGTCCTGTATTTTGGCAGCACATCACTCTTGAACACCCATTCCCTATGGGATTCGCCCCAACTCTTTATTGGGTTATTATGTTGATAATGATTGTCCACATCTTCCAAACAGGAGGTGTGCTTGAACGTCATCAGATGTCTACGGGTTCCTCACCTTATTCATCTTCACTTATCTCAGTGGTCGAGAGTGAGTGGGATGTTAGGGCCTTGCTTGTTGTAGGTTCAATTGACACTTCCTCATTCCTTTTTGAATTCTTCTTTCCCTTGAATGACTTCTTTCCAACATACGGCCTAACGTTGGAAGCGTTGGTAGCATTAAAGTCTCCTTCACTTTCCATATTCCTTTAGTAGAAGTCTGCTCTAATGCCACGTTATCACAGACTTATACTTTCACTAATACTTCCATGCGACACTTGACAACTTACTTACGATTCTTTCATGATCTTGTAAGCTCAAGTAATCATTTTCAACTAGATTGCTAAGGAAACACTAGATTTAAAGAAGACAAGAGAGCTTTTGTAAAGAAGACTCTTTATAACTTTGGAAGATTGCTTATAACTTTTTGGTTGATTTGTACAAATGAGTGACCCTCCTATTTATACTACTTAGCAGGGGACAAAATGTAAAAAATAATTACTCTACAAGTCCTTCAATATTTACACATAAGTCTCTAATTCTAGAATACTCTACATTTCTAGATTTTTCTAAGACTCTTCCAAGATTTGGCTACATGGTTTTAGAGTCTAAAGAGCTTCAAGTGTTATCCACAATGTTCTAGAGTCTTCCAAAAACCTCTCCAAGACTCTGCTTTCTTCTCCTTGACTGTAGATTTTTCCCTTTTCTTAATGGTCAAGTGGCGGGTCGTGACATAAGGCCCCACAAATATGGAGAAGAAAATAGTGTTGCACAAGCAATATTACATCAGTTGAAGACCAAGGAAGAAAATTCACTCGATGGGGGCTCAAAACTCATTAGTAATCCCGCCAATGAAAATGAACTATGCTACCCAAATAAAAATGACATTTCAGACTTGATGAAATCAACGAAATAGCCAACAGAGGTCATCATGTTAAAATGTTGACCAAAACTAACTCTATCAAAGAACAAACAAATAAAATAGATAAAGGCCAAAAGTTCGTTTCGAACACCTTGAGAACCGTACCAAAGATCGTTCTAGACAAAACTCAACATTTCAGAACTAACCTCGCTAACAAATTTTTTATCTAAACGCGTTTATTCAAAATATTGACTAAAGTCGAAAGTGATCAAAACTTTAAGGTTAAACCACTTAATCAAATAAATTTAAAATGAAGGCTCGAAATGCAAACCAACTATTCTCCTAAACTAAAGTGGACTTTCCAGAGTTGATGAAACTATCAAAATTCTAATTCGACATTTGAATCTCTAAATGTTGACTAAAGTCAATGCTTTTCACTTTAAAGCCTACAAAAATGAAAAAATCGCTCCAAAATCCTCCATCACCTCGAAAAAGTGTGTCACCTATCCCAACACCACACAAAAGCTATAAAGGGACTACAAGAAAGGGCTAAATAATGAAAATACACAAAAACACAAAAATGACCATGGAGGTATTGCACATTCTTTCTTGTCATCTAACTATATATCCAGATTTAACTTCTTTATTTCTCAAAATGTTGTGTGCTCTAGTTCCACTGGTAAGGGACAAAGCTTACCATAAACAAACTAATATGGTGATGTGCCAATGGACTATGGTGTTGTCTTTTGTATTGGTCGCTAATATGTAGAATCTTTATCAGTTGTCATCAATACACAATTCCTTAATAAAATATTTGTCATAGATTATCTGCATAACATATATGTTCATGTGGTACTTGTTTGCCCTATTTAGATTTGGGGTTTGACAGTCTGCATAACGTATATTGATTTCAAAAAGATCAATTGTTTATGAACTAACATAGACACTCATATATATGAAGTCAATAAAATAAATGTGTCTCGTCTTGAGTGTTTTTACTTTCATAAATAAATTACAATTTTGATGAAACATATATAATATATTCAAAAGTTCTCATAAAAAATAGTATATTATGTATGTATTATTATAAACCACATATATATAATTATCAGTTCGGTTAAGTTACCTATTCAATTTTTTGAACAAAATCAAAATCAAATCAAATATTATCAATTTCTAAAATGTAAAACTAGACCTAACCAAATCCAAATAATATCAATTTGTTTAATCAATTTGATTCAAATTTTCAATTTAGATCGACTTTTATCCAAGTTGTGAATAATCCTGCATGACAATAACAAAAACATGTTGTCCAATATGACACGAGTCATAAAAAATTTAATCAATGAGCAAATCACGAAATGACTCACAATTGTTTTGAATAGTAAAATATTGACACTACTAGATACAATAGCCTTATTTATGTGGCACGAATGGATTTAGGAGAGTCAACCAAATTTTATATGGTGTTTGTATAATTCAAAATATTAATTATTGTGATTTATAGTGCTTTTAGTGTAATTTTTGAATAATATATGCTATTCATTTGTCCAAATTTATGTGCAATGGGTGAAATTTTTAGAGCCAATCAAATTTATAATATGTGTTTTAAATATAGAACATATGTTACTTTTTGTATTGCTAATGTGACACATAAAATTTTGAGAATCAATCAAATTTTTAATATTACCTTATATATAAGAGGCAGTTTCAACTGTTCAAGCAGAGAACATGTTGACATGCTTGCTTGAGTAACTTAAGGATATATCTGTAATTTTTTTTTTATAAATCTTCCGTTTTAATTTTTTTTTTAGTGTTTTATACATTTAAAAACTGCATAAAAAGATAGTACTAATCATGATTATTAATGACTTTAAATAGTTTTAAAAAACATGTAGAGCATAAAATATATCAACTTAAAATATTTTAAAAATAAATAAAAAATGATTGATTATTGAAATTATCTATCGTTGTCACATAAAATGAACCAAAAGAAGTAACACATATTATTTTATTATGAAATTACGTAAAAGGTATTGTAAATCTAGATATTTAAAAATATATCTACATATAAAAATTAAAAAAAATTGCTAAAAATCACAAGAATTAACAACTTAAAATATTTAAAAAAAAAAGTTCAATTAACACTCGAATCAGTGCTACATGAATAGAGATAGATGAATAACATATATTATTTAAAAATAACGTAAATGTAATATAAATCGCAGTAATTGAAAAATAAAAAATAAAAAAACATATAAAAAAATTTGACTTTCAAAATTTTAGTATTGCCACATAAATTAGGACCAGAGGAGTAATATATATTATTTAAAAATGATATAAAATAGTATTAAAATTCACAAAATTAATAATTTAAAATAATATTAAAATTTAATTAATTTTCTAAATTTTATATATATGAGATTATGAGGTGAGGTAGTATAATATAGAAAATTAAATAAACATATATATGCATTGTAAAAATATTTGACTGTTTTGAGCATCCCAACTTTGAACTTTGACGATGGTTTCCAAGTAAGAGTATTTCTTCCCGCAGAAGCCCTCACAATTGTATTCAATTAGGGAAAAAGCAAGAACAAAAGAAGATCGAGCCATAATCCAAATTGATATGACAAGGTTGATTCTGCAGAGCTGACGTTTATACGAAGACCCATAGTCCCAAATCATAGTTTTTTGTATAGATGGATCCAGAGCAGACGTTTATACGGGTTCAAGAACGATTTGCTCAGATGCTGACGCCCAGGATCAGGGCTTCTCTCGAGTATTTGTATCTCTTCATGGCCGTCACTCTCTTCTGTATTCTCGTTGTTATGCACGCCAATTACGTTCAACAGGTCTTTGTAATTATTAGAATTTTCTTTGTTAGCTTTTTTAATAAATATTTTCTTGGGAAAAAATAGGATTAAAAATGTGTGGTCCACCTCATCTTATATTATCAAGTGGCAACTCGATATTGAGTTAGTGACGACGAGCACAGTGAGTGAGACAATCTACAGTTAGGTCTTTAGATGAAGTAAGAGTGGAATGTTGTCCATTTGAAGGAGATAAATATTAGAGTTTTCGAAGAAATGGAGAATGATTATGTATATTTCAGGAAGGAGTGGGTATTGTTTGTTGGGAATCATATTTCTTTTTGGTATACTACTTCTCTATGGGAGAATGTCTCATAATTAATAAAATTGTTTACGTTATCCTTTGTAAAAAAGAATTAATAACAACTTGTTCTTCAGCTATCAATTTTGGATTGACCGACTCTCATAATGCTTCTATCTAGGTTTCTCTTCTTTCTGGATGGTGGGGTTGTTGGGGGGTGGAGGGTGGGGTGGGGGTTTCATTTCCTTTCCATATAAAATTTATAAGTAATGACTATAATTTTTTGTTCTTGTCTAAACTATAATTTGTTGTGTTTAGCCTGGCTGTTCAAGTGAACTGTCTAGAGTGAACATCTCAGATGCACAACTTATTCAAATCAAGGTGAGTGGTATCATTTTCTGTTACTGCAAAACTTGTACCTTTTTATTTTCACAATAATAATTTTGGATGCATTTAGGTTTTGGGTTGTTGAAAGAAAAGTTAAAGCTCAAAAAAATCTTCAGTGTTTTGTGTGTTTATATTTTGGGTTTGGGAAGTAATAGCTTTAGTTGAAAAGATTTTAGCCTGGACGCAAGCAAAGAAAAGTCACAGGTAGGATCATATTGGAAGTGTTAGAATTGGAATAAAAATAATATATAGAATCTTACTTGACAAAGGATTGTAATATAGTGTCCTAGTTGGAAAAGAAATCTAATTTAGTGTCTATAAATAGGGTTTTAATGAAATAACGTAGATACACAATTCAGTAATATTCTTCTCCTATGTTTCTCATATGGTACCAGAGCTTCCACAATCCTAATAGAGAATCAAAGAGCTTTCGCTGTCGGCGGGCGGCAATGACCTTATATGTTGCCCGTCTGGCCAATGGTTATGTTAACAAAAGTAGGGCCAATGATATAGGAGAAGAAAACTCAGTTAGACAAGTCACCGTGCGTCAATTTTCAGTGACTTTCTAGGGTTGTTTTGTATCAACCCCATATCCGTCAGTGTTTGAGTAGCACCGTGCCATCTTTTCAGTGACTACTTTCTTATATGTAATTTGTGTAGCACCGTGCTATCTTTCCGGTGCTTTTTTTTCATATTTGATTTGCATAGCACCGTGTATCTTTTTGGACTAATTCTCATATTTAATTTGCGTAGTATTGTGGATTTTTCTAAACTACTTTCTCATATCTGAGTTGCATAGCATCATGTGTCTTTTTGGTCATTCCTCAGATTTGATTTGTATAATCCAATTCTAATGACTCCTGAAATCTGATTTGTGTAGGCGTGCTATCAATTTGACCTTGCCCATATAAATTCTCTTTCTCAGTAGGGTTATGCCATCAATATGACTCTACTCATATAATTTTATTTCTCAAATTGTGATTATTTTCAGTCATCAAATCTAATAATCTAGTGAGCATGTTCCGACCAATCTTATGATGACTTTTTTGTTTAAAATCTACTCATCTTTTGATTACGAGATATTTCATACTAGATTTTGAGCACTTTTCAGCGACCATGGCATTATTTCCGATAGATTTGAGTTTTTCCCTGGTTTTCTTTTTGTTATAGATTTACTTTTGCCAAATAAGGGTATACTCAGATATTTGGGTTAGATTGTAATGATATTTTCTCTTCTATGGATAAATAGCATATGCCCACCTTTTTCTATTTATGGTTGTCGTTTTCCATTGGCCTTTTAATCAGTTGAACATTAAGAATATTTTTTTGATAACTGAGAAATCCTTATGTGGCCTGCCCTTTGGACAAACCACAACCTTCTAAACTTAGTGGATAATGGGCCTGCCCCTCCACCTTTCTCCACTTAAATACCAAGCTTTGTGTTACATGGCGTGGGGCTTGAACTTGTGACCTCAGTCACAAATCCTCCACCCTTTGCCACATGAGCTAGGCCCTTGGGGCAACATTAAGAATGTTTTTCTCCACTGTGATCTCGAGGAAGAAGTTTGTAGAGCAATCATCTGGTTTTGTTGCTCAGGGAAAGTCTACCAGCCTTGTATGTCAAATGTGTAAGTCACTTTATGGTCTAAAACAGTTTTCTCAATCTTGGTTTGGGAAGTTCACACTGTAATTCTGGAATTTATCATTTCGTGTTTTATTGACATTGTGCATCAAATCTAGTATTTCAGGAGAAGACCAAGCACAATGAGATTGACTGACACTATACATCAAATTTAGTATTTCATGAAAAGACTAAAGCACATTAAGATTGACTGTCAATTTTGTGAAGTCAAGTGGTCAATTTGCAGATATCTCACCAAGCCCCTCATTGGTCCTCATATTAATTACATTTGTATAAGCATGGTATATATGACTTGTATGCACCAACTTGAGAGGGAGTGCTAGAATAGGAATAAGAACTAGAATAATATACACAGTTCTACTTAGAATAGAAATAGGAATAGTATATAGAATTCTACTTGGAAAAAGATTGTAATGTAGTGCCCTAGTTGGAAAAAGAGTCTAATGTAGTGTCTATAAATAGGACCTCAATATAGTAATGTAGATACACAATTCAATAATATTCTTCTCCTATATTTCTCATAGGAAGTATCTACATCCAGAAATGTGATGTAAATTAATAGATTGCAATGTGCTAAAGGCAAATAATCTTCTTCATGTTATGTTGAGAAACTTATTAAATGTATGACTTATGTTGTCCAAGTCTATGTTGTGTGAACTCTTCAAATTTGCTATTGCACCTGCGTCGACACGACATGAGTTATGGATTGTGTGGGATCCATATCGGATTTGGTCAACTTATCTGGAGTACTTTGACCACATTGAAGATCTAATAGTATAGATCAATTGGGTATTTGGTTCGATTTTTGGGTTTATATCATATATATATCGTGTGTTAAGAATTTGCCACCTAGACTTAAAGGTAAGCTTTATAAAGTGGTTGTTTGATCGACTATGTTGTATGGGGCAGAGTGTTGGTTGATCAAGAATTCTCATGTTAAGAAGATGTAAGTAGCATATACGAGGATGTTGAGATAGATGGGCAGGTATACTAGGAGAGATAAGATGAAAAACAAAGATATATGGGACAAGGTGGGAGTGACCCTAGTAGTGAGACAAAATGAGAGAGGCAAGACTGAGATGATTTGAGCATACGAAGAGGAGATGCATAGATGCCCCCGTGAGGAGGTGCGGAAGGTTGGCTATGGTGGGTTTAAGAGAGCTAAGAGTTAGGTTGAAGACGTATTGAGAAGACGTGATTAGACAAGACATGATATACCTACAGCTTCTGGAAGATATGACCCTATATAGGAGGATATGGAGATAAAAGGTTATTAGGTATTCAAGCATTGTTTAGTTACTTTATTAGTATTATTATTCGTAATTATCTACTACCATATTCTTCAATTTTACTATTACCTATTATCTTCTTTGCTTTGGTTATCGTACTGTTTGCGGTTTTCATTATTTTCTATATGCTTCACTTGAGTCGAGGGTCTATTGGAAACCACTTTTCTACCTTCACAAGGTAGGCATATTTAGTTCAACATAACTTTTAACTAATTGAAATATTTACTTTATATGTTCTAATATAATATTTTTTGTTCATATTCTAGCACCCAAATCCACACTTAGATAAATACCTCTAAATCCTAAAATTTATGTGATGAAGAATCTGGCCATTGGATTTGCATTGGGATTAGATACCGCACCTGAGTGCAAGCAATTGATTGAGTGTGCATTAGGCTAAAGGTTAAGTTCTTACGCTTCTTCTAATTGTTCTCTATTAGTAAAATAACAGTGTGATATCTATTGTGTCTAGTCTTGAGTTGCAAGGTTTTCATCTGCACATCCATACCATGTTGGTCTTATGTAACAACAAAATAAAGAATTAGTTGTATCTCATGGTAACTGCAAAATAAAGAATTAGTTGTATCTCATGGTAACTGCAAAATAAAGAATTAGTTGTATCTCATAGTAACTGCAAAATAAAGAATTAGTTGTATCTCATGGTAACTACAAAATAAACAATTAGTCGTTGGTGTAGGACATAGATCTATTTTGAGAAGAAAGATCTATGGTTCTTACCTTGCTTTTTAAAAAAAAAAGATAATAGTGCTTTAATAATATCATATTGATAAGGCCCCTGAAAGGAGTGACCTTCATAATGGAAATCCAACTCCCAATCTCATTTACAACAAATAATACAAAGGGAAATCAAGTCCAAGACTGATCCAAGGTAGGCCCTAGACGTGACACAATGATTAGAACCCCGAGGATTCCAACCAAGACTCTAAGCATACATCACATACATAAGATAATTAAAGACAATAAATAAAGAAATCATAAAGCAGAAGATAGTCTCAAAGTAGAATCTCAAATATAAGGGGGAAAAAACTCAAGTAACATGTCTGAATAAACAGAGGTACATAGTCATAAAGGTCTAAGCATGCCTCTACTAGTCTAGATGAGGGTATGAGACAAGCCCTAGATCACTCTATCAAATGAAATCAAGTCATAAAAGAAAGTAATAAACTCATATTGGATCACCCTCGAAGCATGATGATTCACCAATCAAATAGTAATAAGCAACTCAGAAGCCTAGCCATGAGTAGGATGCATGGAACGATCGTCAGACCCTACATTATAATACAATGTAGGCAAAGGAAAGTATGCGATAGTACATAGAAAGATGAAAGGTACTAAGTATGTGAAGAATATGCATAATATAAACGTAAGGAAATGAAAAGCATGAGTCATGTGATACAAGACCAATAATCATTTCAAAGCATGAGATGAAAATCATAGGTAAAGCATGTGGTCAATCATCAATGCATCATAAAAATAGTAAGGAAAGCTTGTAAATAAACTTAGTCACTTTGTGGGATATGGACCTTAACCGACAATAAGACCATGTGAGCTATAACATAGAATCTGATGTATCTTGCACATCGAGAAAAGACACTAATTGCCAAGGTAGACTCGGTGAGAACATCTTAATATGAACTATATATGGATCCACAAGCTAGGCCAATAAGGCAAACCTATGGGGGGATGCAGGTTGGACTAGAGGTTCTTTAGTAGGATTCCCTTGGGTTGCTCTTTGAACTTCCGGACCGAACCCCACCTCAAGCCCTCTCAATGCTAAGTCAAATCCCAATGGAATAGTAAATCATAAATCATCAGTTAATCATGGGAAAAGGTAATATCTAATCACCAATCCATTCCATCAAGTCATAATAATAGAATAATTCATTAAGTCTTTGATTCAATCAATGTGAGACTTTTCTTTCAACATCTTGAATTCATGTGTAGGTGAGAAAGATTCTTTCACCATCATCCATTCTTTCATGAGAGACTTCATTAAATCATAGTTCATAATTCATAAATCATAGTTCATAGTTCATAGTTTATAGTTCATAATTCATAATTCATAAGTCTTTTGTCAATTCATGATCATAATTCAAGTCCATAATGAAACTTAGGCAATTGCATGGGTTCATGTGAAATCAACTTTAAAACATGTAATTATGATGAATTCATGCATGATCATGTATAATAGTCATAATTGAAAGAACCCATAAAGTAATTCATGCACCATATATGACATATTGAGAGGAAATTGAATGTAAAATCTTGAAATTAATAAATTCATATCAATTCATTCTTAATTAAATCAATGAAGATAAGTAAAAGCATAATTAATGGAACCCAATTATAATTCATGAAAAATTCTAGATTCCTACATTGAAAAATCCATGGATAAGTGGAGAATTCTTTGGGCTTTATGGATGGAAAGGATCCATGAATCAATACCGGCATACCTTGTGTGTAATCTTTGAAGAAAATCTAGAAATTGATGGTTGGAATTGTAGAACCCTAGCTTGACTTGATGAAGATCCCCAGAGAGAAAAGGATTTAATGGAATTTTGTGATTTTGAGAGAATGAATGAGAATAGGGTGAATTAGATGGGTAAAAATGGTTATCGGGGTAGTTATATGTCCAAAATGACGTAGTTTAAAGGTTAGGAGCGTAAGAATGGTCCAAAACATCCCTCACTTAAAAGTCGTTGGACAGGGACTATGAGACCATCTACAGTCTGTAGTTTCTTCTATGAGGCGTAGAATCCTTTCGTAATTCCCTCTTCTTTTTCCCTAAATAATTCTTAGTGTTGGGGTGTTCTACGAACCCCAACTATGACTCATATAACCAACCATGACTTGTCTTGTCAGTTCGTATAAAAAGTACTGAGACGTGTTACCTTTCCAAAATCCAAGACCATTCTACGGCCTCATTCCACGGGCCGTAGTCATTTACGACTCGTAATCTTGTCTCGTAGTTTCACAAAATTTTCTAGAATTTTTTTGAGGCACAGAGGCCCCTATGACTGGCTTCTACGTGCCATAATTCCATGTATGACCCGTGAAACCCTTTTGTGGTTTTCATGCCTGAATTTCCTGAAACACTCAACAAGTTCCATGGACACATTCCACGATCCGTGGAATCATCTATGGGCTGTAGAATTGCTCATAAACCCCGCATCAATGAAATTTTCTCCTACTTTTCTTTCTTATTCTGACTTTTCAAATTTCTGAGGTATTACAATAACTCCCCCTTGAGAATATTCGTCCTCAAAAAAGAAACAAGGTAGCATGTGTAGAGTAGCGGAAACAGCTAACATCCTAACATTAATGCAATGATGCTTTTAAAATGCTAAAAATCATGAGATTTTCAGACTTGCATAGAACATAATTAAAAATCAGTTTCATGAACATGCATGCATATGAAATGGCATTGAGAAGCTGAAACGTAGGAATTCTTATGGAGTAGATCATGATGAACTAAGTACCTTGGCTGAAACAGAAACAGAAGGAAAGAGACAAGGATAACCTTTCATCATATCCGCTTCGGCTTCCCATGTAGCACGTTCAACCTCTTGGTTCCTCCTAAGCACCTTAATAGATGCCACTGAGCCCAATCCTTGAGGCATCACAATATACCACAAGTCTGTTGGATCCTTCAAATATAGAGGTTGAAGTAAGTCGATCCTTCAACTCTTGAAAACTCTTTTTGCATGCTTTCGACCATTAAAATTTCACTTTCTTTTGAGTCAGACTAGTCAAGGGTGAAGCAATGGATGAAAATCCTTCCACAAATCTTCTGTAGTAACTAGAACCCAAGAAACTCCGAATGTTTGAAGGAAACAAGGGTCTAGGCTAATTTTTAACCGCCTTAGTTTTAATAGAATTAATCATAATACCTTCACCGTATATGATATGACCAAAAACGCCACTGACCTTAACCAAAATTCACATTTAATAAACTTGGCGAATAATTGACGATTCCTCAAGGTTTGCAACACAATTCTTAGGTGACCAATATGTTGTTCACTTCGGGAGTAAACCAATGTCTCCTATGAAGACAACGACAAATGTGTACAAATCCAGTTTAAATACTCAATTCATCAAGTCCATAAAAGTTGCAGGGGCATTTGTTAATCCGAAAGACAACCAAAAACTCGAAGCAACCATAATGAGTCCTAAAAGCCATTTTCGGAATATCACATTCCTTTACTCTCAATTGATGGTAACCCGATCAAAGATCAATCTTTGAAATGTGGCTTGTACCTTGGAGTTGATTGAACAAGTCGTCGATTCTTTGGAAAGGATACTTGTTCTTAATTGTGACTTTGTTTAATTGCCGATAGTCAATACACATATGAAGTGATCCATCCTTGTTTTGAACAAACAACACTGGAGCACCTCATGGTGAGATGCTTGGTCTTATGAACCCCTTATCTAACAAATCCTTCAATTGATACTTTAGTTCCTCAAGTTCAACCGGAGCCATACGGTAAGGAGGAATAGAAATAGGTTGGATATTGGAAAGAAGATCTTTGCCGAAGTCAATTTCCCTTTCTGGAGAAATATCGAGAAAATCATTAGGAAACATATTCGGAAACTCGTTAGCAATGGGGATTGACTCGAGATTAGGGTTTTATAATTTGTATCCCTAGCCCAAACATGATGATAGATGCAATCCTTGGAAATCAGTTTTCGAGCTTTAAGGCACGAGATGAATTGACCCTTAAACATGAAATAGTACACTTCCACTCTAGGACTGACTCATTAGGAAATTGAAACTTAACCACTCAGGTTCTACAATTAATAGAAGCATAACATGCATGAAGCCAATCCATACTAAGGATAACATCAAAGTCAGTCACATCAAGCTCTACAAGATCATATGAGGTAACACTATGAAAAATCAAAACTGGCAATTTCTAGACTTTTTTTGGCCAAAACTGAGTCACTAATTAGAGTATAAACTGAAACAAGCTTTTACAAGATCTCTGGACCAATATCAAATTTCATGGCAAAATATGGTGTAACAAAAGACAAATTTGCTCTCGGATCAAGCAAGGCGTAAACATCAAAATGAAAGAAGCAAGGCATAAACATCAAAATGAAAGACCTGCAACATACTAGTAACCACATCGGGGGAATCCTCCAAGTCCTGTCGGGTCTGAAGAGCACAAAACTTGTTTTGATGCGGCCGCACCCTAACCTGAAGTAATGCCTTGTTGAACTTATCGACCCGTAGCAGTCCGAGTCTGGGCCTGTTGTCTACCACCTCCACCTCGACAATCTCTAGCATGATGACCTGGCTTGCCACACCAAGCATACTCCCAAACCCGCCAGACACTCTCCTCTATGATTTTTCCTACACTTCTTGCATGTGGGAGTAGCTTGACCCCACTTGAACCTCCTCTTTGAACCTTAGGGTTATACACCCTATCCTTATTAACTCTTTGGCCTGAAGCATTTGAAGAAGTAGGATCGGGGAACCTTTGGCCAACTTGAGAACGACCATTACCACCACCAAACTTTTGGTGAGAGAAGCCACCACTATCAACATAAGCCCTCTTGGACTCCCTTGCCTTTTCCCTTAGCTTTTCATCTTCAATTTGTTTGGCGTATGTTATGAGCCTTGAGATGTCCATTTCTTTGATCAACATAGCCGTTTTGCACTCCTTGAACACCAAGATCGAAACACCTTACACAAATTTGCTGATTCGAGCTCTAGGATCGTCAACAATGAACGGAGCATATTTTGGTAACTCTGTGAACTTGAGGCATACTCCCTTTGCCTTAAGTTGATACACTCTTGAATCTTAACCTTCCTTAGCTCAAGGGGAGAGAAACGATCAAGAAACACTCCTTTGAATTCCTCCCAAACCATGGACTCGCTTTGTTCGCCTGCTCACTCTTCCATTGATCAAATCATACTTGGGCAACACTTTAAGTTGGTAGATGGACAAATCCACCTTCTTGACTAGAGTCAATCCCATAATGTTCACAATCTTTTGGATCTCATCAATAAATTCTTGTGGATCTTCATCCACATTGGACCCATGAAATTCCGACGGGTTCATCCTTGTGAAATCTTGGACTCTTGTTGTCGCCGAACTCACATTTGGAGGAGCTACGACTTCACAATTCACTTGAGCCGTCATGGCTTGGGCAAGCACCTGGATATTAGATCGAAACTCGACATTAGTAACTTGCTTGACCAATAGATCATTAGGAACTTGAGGTGCTTGTTTGTCGTTAGCATTCACTCCCCTTTGGATCGATGCTCTTCTTAGAGGCATTTTCTGAAATTGCAAAGAACAAGCGTTAGAGGAAAAAACCTTAGAGTACAACTTTATTGCACAATAAGATCATTAAAGAAGTGAAGTTTTCCTCTAATGCCTCATAACCTCCTATTCATAAATGTGGCGCACTTCACACCCATGAATAAGGTTCTATTTGGCGCGACATGTTAGACTCCCTAGGGCATCTTAACCTCGTGCTCTGATACTAGGTTTGCCACGATCCAAGCTAGTCCCTAGACATGACACGGTGATTAGAGCCCCAAAGGACTCCAACCAAGCCTCCGGGCATACATAACATACATAAGGCAAGTAAAGACAATAAAGAAATCATAAAGCGGAAGATAGTCTCAAAATAGAATATCAAATAAAAAGGGGAAAACTCGATTAACATGTCTAAATAAATGGAGCTACATCGCCATGAAGGTCTAGTAGACGTTCATGAAGATCTAAGCATACATCTACTAGTCTAGACGGGGGGGGGGGGGGGGGGGGGGGGGGCCCAGAACAAGTCCCACTCCCCCCCCCCAAATAAA